>JAVTVY010017599.1:0-66693 GCA_036873755.1 Hanleya hanleyi
AGAGAAGCGACATAACTACCGTACACGATAGGTATACGAGAGAAGGGACATAACTACCGTACATGATAGGTATACGAGAGAAGGGGCATAACTACCATAAACGATAGGTATACGAGAGAATGGACATAACTACCATACACGATAGGTATACGAAAGAAGGGACATAACTACCGTACACGATAGGTACACGAGAGAAGGGACATAACTACCATACACGATCGGTATACGAGAGAAGCGACATAACTACCGTACATGCTAGGTATACGAGAAAAGGGACATAACTACTGTACATGATAGGTACACGAGAGAAGGGACATAACTACCGTACATGATAGGTATACGAGAGAAGGGACATAACTACCGTACATGATAGGTATACGAGAGAAGGGACATAACTACCGTACATGATAGGTACACGAGAGAAGGGACATAACTACCGTACATGATAGGTATACGAGAGAATGGACATAACTGCCGTACATGATAGGTATACGAGAGAAGGGACATAACTATCGTACATGATAGGTACACGAGAGAAGGGACATAACTGCCATACACGATCGGTATACGAGAGAAGCGACATAACTACCGTACATGCTAGGTATACGAGAAAAGGGACATAACTACCGTACACGATAGGGCATCACTACCGTACATGATGGGTAAATGAGAGAAGGGACATAACCATACCGTTCATGTTGGGTAATATAGAGAAGGGACATAACTACCGTACATTACATGTATATGAGGGAAGGGACATAACTACCGTACATGGTGGGTACATCATGTACATCTGGAGCTTTACATTTAGTTTACTCATCATGTACATCTGGAGCCTTACATTCAGTCTACTACTTTTGGAGCCTGACATATAGTTTACTCATCATGCCATTTCACCTTATTTCTCTCATTGATTCTCTGTCGGCATCCAATATATATGATACAGTGATATCAAGCACAACTCTCATATACGTGTATACTTTGACGGCGGGATATAATAAACTCACAGTATCGGCAGGCTAGCTAGTCTAAGAGAGAGAACTCTGAAGTGTTACCAGAATGTACAGATGGCGCTATCGATTAACATCGACTGTTGTATTTGACAGTCGTTTGTATATGTTGTTGATAATATGTACGCTTCTAGTTTACATGTTTACAAATACACTGTATGTGGATATTTCCAAATGAACAATTCGCATGCAAATCTACAAACCAACTTACCTATCAAAGATACAACTCAGATTTATTACCGAAGTGTATAGGCGCATTTATTTCCTCAAGATTCGGGGGCTCTTAGCAATATAATTCGGGGTGATTATAAATGAAGTCATGTTTTTTTGAGGGGGGGGGTATTTTTTTTTATTCGCATCGTACTGTTGAACTACATAGGCCTGCTGCAGATATAACGTTCGATTAATTGTTTTGTCTCACGAAATAATAATGTATTACGGCTATATTTCATCGCACTGCTGAAGAATATGAACGCGTGATCGAGAAACAATGCTTTAAGGTTTTGACAGAACAGTCGACAAGGTGCTGAATTGATAATATGATAGATTTTCCTGGCCTATAAAGTAGTATTGACAGGGCTTTATATAGAGTAGTATTGACAGGGCTTTGGGCGAATACAAAAACGATCCTTCGACAGCGCGATGTTTTAACTCAAACAACCGAGGGCGTCTAAACCTGAATCATTATAATGTATTATAAACCGTCTTCGGTCGGTTAGAACAGCTGATCTTATACCTCATTAAGTGAACTACGTAATCAGACAAATTACCCGACGACCTGTGATATAGCGATCGGTGATAGCTCTAGGAAGGATATAGTCTCATTTCCCCTGTAAAGTCTGGAGCGCCATAAACGCCTATAATTGCCTTAGTTTGTCATATTATCATCGAGGAAACAGAACGTCTGTGGGGCGGTTGCATAGAGCGGGTCTCTAGCATCAAACTGAACGCTCCACAGCCCAGAGGCCTGCCATCTTCAACTGTATATCGCCTCGACGCCAATTAATTTCCTCCGATGGCCAAATTACGTCCAGAGAAGAGAATTTCAATCGAAGACAGTATTCCCGCGCGCGAATCGAGCAAATCGCACAAATAAATAGGTTCATTCATCTGAGATAAACTTGAGGAAGTTTGATTCACAAAACAGATAAATATTATCTTCCAACATGTAGCACACGTCTTAATTGCTGAGAGAATTTGAAGCCTGTCGCAACATTTCAAAGAGAATATTGAGAAATGAAAAATAGAACAATCCAGATTCTGGACATCAGACTGTAACTACATCTAGGTTACATCCATGTGTATTAGTATGTGTGTGTATGGAGAGGAAAGGGATAGAAATAAAAATGTTCTCTTTTTTAGACGTATACTTAGAGTGTGGACAATGGCACAGACAGAATTAGGGATACAATAAAAATAACCCAAGTATTACTTCAATAATCAAATTTCTGTCACAAATACTCACTGAGAAGAAGAACTGCATGTAAACGCATGTTCTGTCCGATGTAAGAGATAAACTTATTTATTTTAATTGAATTGAGAAGATGTAATTGGGTGGTCTAATGCGCCAATTTCACGTGCTGATCCACAAGTGTGGACATGGGCGAATTCCTGATTCGCAACCAAATCTGTTATAATGCCGCATCATGTTATACAACCAATGTACATATGTGCCACTATATATGTATCATTTTGACCATGATAGATAGCTTTGTCAGGATGGCCGAGTGATCTAAGGCGCCAGTCTCAAGATCCATGATATTTCCTTCGCCGGGTGTATAGGTATACGGGACACATGCGGGCGTGGCTTCGAATCCAACTCCTGACACGCATCATTTTACTGCTCACAACAACCAAATTCAACATCCTGCACCTTGCATTCTGCGCGGGAGGTAACTCTACTACAGTAGATAGACCCATCATCCCCTCTCACAACACACTATAGAGTATGCATGAGTTCAGGAGTTTCGTTGGGTGAATTCCCGATGTCTGTTACCCTTGTCGTTCTCGGTAGAGCCTTCCACATCCGGTTAGGCATGCGCAGTCACCCATCAGATACTGGCCGCGAAAAGTCCAGACACACTGGTTCTCGCATCCGAGTTCCGAGTGCGCATCATGACGTCACCACCCCAAGCCGGTTATCCTCCAGATACCTGTCCCGTACGGACCAGTGTATAGGGGTATAGTACACACCCGAAATTGCTCTTTCTTTACTACTCCCTGAATGTGCATCGTGACGTTACCACTCCAGTCGTAGTCTACACCACGAGATCTACAATACGAAACATTATACCACACATTTAGACCATGTATGGCCCCTAAGAGATGTATATATGGGGTCTAGAGGTAGGCATGTCCCCAGGAGGCACCCGAAATTGCGCTTTCTCTACTACTACCCATTTAGAGCAAGGATGGGTCATTTATCGCCCAAAAACACGCCTCTTCGCACCCCAAAAATGCCATATTTCTCTACCACTCCTCGACTGACCATGCGCACCATCACGTACAACCGTAGTCCACGCCGGGAGCTTCAAGACGACACCCTGCACGCCATATTTGGGAACCCAGGATTGCTTCCAGATCGCTCAAAAACTCCCCTGGGTAATCAGAAAATGTCATCGTTCTCTACTACTCCTCGACCTGGCATGCGTACCCTGACGTCACTCGCGAACAAAATCACTCCAAGCGTATAGTCTACACCACGAGAGCTTTAATATGACACTCCGCACAACCCAACTGGCTCATGTATAGTCCAAATCGACCCGTTTTACTTGGTGTAAAAGTTCGTTTTCCCGTTGTTGTTTTTTTTCTTCTTCTGGAAAATCATATTTTTGCATCCATCCCGTCAATCACGTGACTAGATGTGACCTCTCCACGTCGCCATGGCAACCTCTTAACCGGAAGTGTCCTCGAACCGAAAATGACGTACCACCCAATTTACAACCCACCCCCACCGCACGCTGCGACCTGATCTGCGGGCTGCCTACTACTTACGTTCCTCAGACAACTCACCGTTGATTGTAATGCTTCTGAGGATACAGACTAGTTTTAGTTCGATATGAAAACATAACCAGCCTGCCGCCGCTTGGTAACCACGTCAAAGGAGAAACGCGCTAATTGTGTTTCTGTATATAGAACGTGTATATTATTTCGCGAAAAGCCTTTATTGCCATGGAAACTATTGCCGAGGAATGAGTAATTCGTAAATGACCCGAAAGGTAATTTGAAGATAATTACTATAATAAATGTGCCCTTATCGAAGACTTGTAGATATATTCAGCGAAGACTCATTATTTTTTATTGTGCGAGTATGACTATGGACAGTTTCCTCCTGGAGTGGAATAACCGGCCGGGGATAGCTTTGATCTGACAACAAACTCATCAATATTAACGTAAACATTCTTCTTGATTGATCTCACACCTGGGTAAATGCCTCCCATTCACGCGGTCATGATCTCACACCTGGGTAAATGCCTCCCATTCACGCGGTCATGATCTCACACCTGGGTAAATGCCTCCCATTCACGCGGTCATGAACACCCAAGAGCTTCTAATCGAGATTCTGCATTTTCTTTTAAAAAAAATTATCGCCATTCGAAATGTCGGAATGAAATTTCTAAACTTTTTGTTGCAAAAACAAAATTTCATCAGGACAATGCCATCAGTTGTTGATATATTGCAATGGCTAATATGTTTCATAGAAAGAATCTCTTCTATTTATATGTTCTATATTGCTGAGATCCTCATATAGTAACACCGTTTCTACAAGAATTCCAGATCATATTAAGATAATTCTGTCTTTAAGCCACATATAAATTATACTCATAGCAGTTTGGCGATATTTTCTGACAAAAATGATGAACCTTTACGACACATACATGCAATAGTGTGAAGAAAGCGAAATCGTAGAAGGATGATATTATCGAATATAAAAGCCACATTTTGCGGGGACAGCGAGCAACCAATTAATTCCGTCTCTTGCACTGCTTGCAAAGAAGCAATAAAATAATTGGACAATATTGTCAGTAGTTTCGTGCTTGAGGGAATAGATACTAAGAGGATATAAAACAAGAAAAAGGGACCCCATTATCACTGTAATTACGGGGAAGTGGACTTCACTGTCGTTAGGTGTTTTATAAACTTCTTTCCATAGATCGATTTGTCAAACTGGCGATGTCCCATCAGGCAACTCGTTTTTGCGAACGCGGATATCGCCTATTTCCTAGTGGTGTAAATATAAAATAGTATCGTGAGCTGAACGTACCGGTATTGATTTTGTGTTCGGGATAATAAAGTAACGGAATATACGTATATGTTGTGAGCAAATACTTCTTAAGCGATACGTTTTGCAAACATTGGAGATATTCGAAAGAGATATGCTACTTTTTTGTGGACTACTTTTTTGTGGACTTCAGGATGTCCGCTTGTGGTGAATCAAAGTAATTCACTTTTTGAATAATGTGAATTGTTGCACTCATAATTATGTATTGTTGCATTCATAATTATGTAAAATGAGGAAAACCAAACAAAAAATTACAGGTTCATGTGCATTTTTTAGCTTTAGACAATGTTAAGTGGACTGACCAATGCTCCATTTGATAACCCAGAAAACATAGGAATAGCCTTCGTTTTGGAGCATATTCATGAAAAAGTCTTATAAATAGTATTTAACTTCTTCTAACTGTTTGAAGATAATCACATTGTCTATAAAAATTGATCAAAATGGATGGATGTTGCTGCGCAAAAGTCTCGGCTAGAAGACTTCAAGGAAATCCCTATCTCTTAACCTAGCGAAGAGAGATAACCTACTACCCATGCAAAATGGCCGCCAGGGGCCAAACTCAGCAGCGGATATAATAGTTTTTGTGATTTCAAGATCTGACCCCATAACTATCCCGACCAAATTTGACAGAAATGTTCAAGCTTGCCACAAACTTGAAATATCCCTCAAATAATCACAATTCACATGCTGTTCTCGATAATTTCATCGTTTCAACAATTACAGCGTTACGGAATTACAAGGTACCCATGTTTTCAGTTCTTCTGAACCCCTGTTATTACTCGTCCATGGGAAAATCTGTTTTGGGATATCATTTCTCTAAACCTTTTACTAAGAACTGTAGGATGAGAGAAAAAAAATGGAAATACAATTGTTGTCTAACTGGTCACTTGACATTCGAATACCGCGTGACGGAATCACAGTGAAGTAACCTCCTTATGAATACGTGTCGGTTACATATCTATTCCATCAAAAGTCGAATGTTTCTCATTTAATTCCTGATTTTATTCCAATCCTGAGCGCCTGGAGTATATTATATCTGATTTTCATCAAGTAAAGTTTCAAATTGATAAATGTGGTTAAGCAAACCCGCGTTACGGAATTACATTTTGGTCCATGTTTTAAGGAGTTGCGATTTTTCCTATTTTACAAGTTTCGAATTTATCCGGTCTAAAAAATTCTGCGGACAGCCCGAAAACACATGAATTCTGTTGGCATGTACCCGGCAATGCACGTATATTCGATTAAATGTCAAAGAGCGATAATGACTGGTCAACACCATGGGCAAAATTGTCCACGAATGACATAACCGAAATTTTGAATTATGTTACGGAATTACATTTTGGTTAAAGATTTCGTGGAATTGACGATTTAGGTCCCATTTTGACCTCAAGTTAGGTTCGTAAGACGTCGTGTTCACATAACCCATAATGTATCCGTTCCAATCTGGGCTTCAGGGAAAATCCGCGATATGTCTAAAGGCCGCAAGCTTATGTCGCTGTTCTTATCCCTGGCGCAGATCGTTGTTAAAGCTGACATGACCTTATTTAATGCACGTATGATAGCGGGGGAAAAAAATATTCACCAAGATTATATCTCCCGTTGAATAATACCCGCCGGAACTAATCCATATGAAAGTTTACCTGTTTGCCCAGCTGCCGAGTTTATGACGACATTACTGCCAACTTCTCATCCGAGTAGCGTTGCCTCCACCGCATATATAAAGCTGGAGTCGATCGAGACTCTATAGCCAGTCTGAACTGACACTCGATCTGTTCACATCATATTTATGCTGTCATTGTTGTCACCAGCCCAAATTCGGACTGTGAGCATCATAGTCTATCACACATTCATTCGCACACAATATAAATTTGTCTGGGAAAAACTGAGTAATAAAATGAAGGATCTGACTATTCAGACATGATTCAGACATACCGGTACGTATTTCCTCAAAACAATAAAACTTGATCCGTCACAGGTTTCTCCAACATTGTATCTCAATTGACCTCCAACACCAAAGAGGAGGCACGAAGTGACAACTGGTCATTCTGTTTTATGAATATTGAGGTTCTGTACGATGCACTTCAAATGCGCTATGTATTTAGATTCCCGACAGTGCTTCAAAATTACTGTAATTCGGAATGTTCGTTCCAAACTAAGAATTGTTATATGTTATGCCTACCAATCAGGCCAGCCCATAAGCAGTTACAAATTGCGGCGGTACATACGGAAAGCGACCTTTTGTTCTGATTGTCACCCCGTCCATTTTTATCTCATCTATCAGTAGTATAGAAATGTGAAATCTCTTATTATTCGTGGTGAGATAATCAGGGTGGATGAACGAAGCGAAAATGACCTTTGACCCTTGACCTTTGACCTTGAATTTCCATCGCACCTTGGAGAGGTCACTTGACTGGCGGGTGGATGCAAAACTAAGACTAACAGCCGGAAATTCGTAAAATTGCCAAATCAGCTGTTCCAGGATATGTTGCCACGACAGTTAATCTAGTGGCTTAACGCCACATGAATCAATGTACTTGACATGCACAAACATTCCGCGTGGCGGTGCCCGACCTGAGTGATCTAGTTTTCGAAAAATCCAAGATGGCGGCCAGTACGCCTGTCAAACATATAAATACCCGTATTTCTTCTTCTTGTTGGGTCAGTGTGTTCATCAAAATGACCAAATATGCCTTTGTGAAGCCTAGAAATTGATATATTGGTACCTCGAAACCTTTGCAACCATAAATATTGTCAAAAGATATGATTTTTAACCCAACCTGGTCTTTTTGTGGGGGGGGGGGAGGGGCACTTTCCGCCGCCCCCTCCCCACTTAGTGAACTTTTCTCTGCTGCTCCAAAACGACGAAACCTAGGAGGCTGAAACTTCCTGACTTTATGTATCCCAGAAAGTCGTGTTTTCAGTCCTTTCTGCCCATTTCTTTGCCCGTTTTCTGGCGAAAAATGACTAGAAAGTAATTAGGTAAAACTAGTTATTGTCTATCATACTTAGTGGTTTTTAAAAAGAAAAATCGACAAATAAAAATTTCGATAAATCGGCCCAAATATGAATAATCAAATAATCAGCGAATATGACGTCACGGTCACGTCATCATGACGGCAATCCTGCCTTTTTTTTAAAGATACCGTGTGGTGAGTGTTTCAGTACTCTACTGAAGTTGTATTTTTTGTTGTGAAAGGCGAGGGGATTTCAAGTGTCCTGTGGAGAAACCTGACGAGGGAGCTTTGAAGTACTACGATGATTTAGTAAGGAATGGCAAGGGCTTTCAGGAACTTGATGCAGTGCTCGTCGACTTGGAATTAAGTGGATGTGAAAGAAGATCGAAAAATCACCAAAAAAACAAGCCGATTTGGGTCGTAGGGAGAAGGTTGGCCAGCTCAAGATACCGAAATGCATGTCATCTCTGACTGTCGGAGGAGATTTATTTACTATTGAAGCAACATGTGATAATAGATGTTTGAGGGCGTACAGGTCATAAACCACTAAATAATCGCCTTACCTATCATGTAGTAAATTCATTGCGCACATCTTGCGAAAACGATACTCCTAACATTCGCCACCATGAATGACCTACCACATGATGTAGCTTAGCTATTCTGCTGAAACATATGAAAAAATCAGCATACATTTCCCACGATCGTTTTGAGCCAGAGCCGACAGAAAAGATGGCATGTCACCTGACATCTGAGCATCGGATTTGGGGGGCGACCAATCAAACTGGCCCAGATTTTTCCCCTCTTAAAATTTGGAAAGCTTATTTTGATATTTTCTAGAGTTGAATATTGTAGAAACATTTAAAAATAGATCAGAAACCATTTTCCGCCCTGTCCGATATAATGGCCAATCGTTAGTCCGTAATACCACCTTGGACAAGCTTTAGTCCGTAATACCACCTTGCACCCCAAAACCATTTAGGGGTGTGACCTACAGAAGTGCGGAGAGAACGAGCCAAATCGTGTCATCGGTTGAAAGTGAATACTTGGTGTTCGCGAAACTATAGTTTCCTACATTAAAAGCGATGTTGAAGAGGTAACCCATGTATATTACGGTCCTTAATCAGACTACTCCTGACTCCACCAGAAAGTGTGCTAGGAGCCTATTCTTTAGCCTGGATTTGTTGATGGTCTTCGACAATCCCAGAATGCTTAGTCGCTCTTATACTACACGTAACTCAGCAAACCTGAATATGTAGGTTCTCTTTTCAACATTTCTTTCAATGTAGAAAAATGGCTCTGGGGACACCTTGGATTCTACAATGTCTTAACTTTTACCTGCCTACGACTTGTCTCTTTCTCTTCAAAATTCTGAAGCAATTATTGTAAGTCATCAAACATATATTATGTTATTTAGCTCCAATAAACATTTGCCGCAAAACCTCCTCCGGCAATCTGTGATAAGAGTTCTGTATCTTGCAGCAGGGTAGCCATCTTCCATAGTCTAGAGTCACCGTTGAGCATATATGCAGCACTCCTTGAGCGTACATACAGAAGATTGCTCGGTCCTACCAGAGGCTCCGAGTGATTGGTGTTTAGACTTCTGTTTCCCCGAATCAGCGTTATTTATTCGCTTGTTCTTTTGGCGATCTTTCAAGTTTTTTGCTGGGAAAACTTAGGTTACATGCTTTGTGCCACTTAGCATGGTTCAGCAACAATTGCGCAGCACTTTCACATCCTCTTTGATAGTTTACATAGTTTACATATCTTACGATACGAGGTTTGATTTCAAAATAGTATCTTTTGACACCATTGTTTGCAAAGGGTTAGAATTACCAATATATTAATTTCTGAACAACACAAAGGCATATTTAGTCATTTTAATGAACATTCTAGACTAACACTGAACAGAAAGACGGGTATTCACATGTTTGACAGATATACTGGACGTGTTACGTCAACAAAACGAAACAGAAAAAATTGTGAAGTCAAGGATTAACAATCAAATATTTATTTACAATACTAAAATCATATACAATTTAAGTAAGGTTAATACAACAAATAAATGTGAGAAATATAGTCTTACTGTTCAATGCTATATCGATGTGCACTTTACAGTCCTTGTTGACGCGCAAAAATCGCTCTTCTATATAATGGTAATCCAACACTGCTCAGTTGTTCACAATCCCAGTAAGTGTCCAATATCCGACGGTTCAATAGCGTAAACGTTAATACACAGGAGTAAATAATCCAGCAGTCCGTAATTACAGGCAAAGGTAACACAGTATAACACCCACATAAAAAACCAGTTTGAATTCCCTGCTGACTGACTGATTGAGCGCTATTTATACTCTATGAGGCATTCCAGATCATTCTACCCAATCAAGAAGCTTCTAGAATACACAGCGTCACCGCATCATCTGACCTAGATACAATTTACAACAACCTTCTAGAAAGCTCCAATTGGCTGACCCATAAAA
This sequence comes from Hanleya hanleyi, assembly GCA_036873755.1. NCBI lineage: Eukaryota > Metazoa > Mollusca > Polyplacophora > Lepidopleurida > Hanleyidae > Hanleya > Hanleya hanleyi. Next base: position 10,724 of record JAVTVY010017599.1, read on the forward strand.
TATACCTTAACGAGCTTGAGTCAGCTCCACATTCCAGAAACATCCACAATGTCTAATAATAAGACTACAATACCATGACAGATGCCATCTTGGATTTTTCGAAAACTAGGTCACTGAGATCGTTCACCGTCATGTGGAATGTTTATATATAACATGTTCATTTACTATGCCCGGATGGGTCAGCTTCAATCCAGCATTTCACGATTTCATTCAAAAATGACGCTCAGCCACAATACTAATGCCGTTCTTGTATTAGTAAATTGATGGCCTGAAGATCAACGACCTTGTAAATAAACATGCAGCCATGACTCAGTATTCATAGCCCTGTCAAAAGTACTTGGGAAACAGTTATTCGCGTATGTCTAAATTATGTCACAGCTCAAGTTCTGTATTGTTTATATAACGATAAACTTAATGGACATGAATAATTTCCATATGTCGTCAAGTTTCTTCAACTGATTGGCGGCCATCTTGATTTATGATTAAATCTGTCATTGTAACCTATTTGAAATATTCGTTTATGATCTCCGTGCCCCACAAAACATATATATGGTCACTTCAAATAAGATGTTAGCCAACATACGAGCAAGGATATGGCCATTTGAATATTTAGCGGCCATATTGACGGCCATATTGGCGGTCATCTTGGATTTTGAGAGAACATGGTCACCCAGGTCGGGCACCTACCCGGGATATGCTTTTGCATCCTATGTACAGTAACTGTGCAAAGTTTCGTACTTTAATCCGGCGTGTCACGATTATTCACCTAAGCGACTGGACTAAGTACCCTGGACTACCCGAAGACGCTCAGAGATGGACCAGAACGAATGGATGGTCATTGCACACAGACAAGAGCGAACATTGCCAACGATGCATCTGATACACGGGCAATAGCATAGGTGAATTGTAAACACACCCAACGCGGCTCCCACAGGTTGGTTGTCATGTAATGTAGGGAATACATAAAATGTGTACTAAGCAAAAGATCTTTCTCTCATCTGATTGCGTAAAGTCCGCCATTCCTGGCGACATGTCCTGTAATATCAATTATACCGGAGTCTGTGTTTGTCCAGAATCCTATTTTTCCTCCATCCGCCAGTAACCTGACCAGAAGTGCCCTCGACGAACGCTTCAATACGAGATCCTGCACAACCCATGTGATCCTAATATGGTTCATGTAGACCCATTTGAGTCCATTTTTATGAATTTTTGGAGAGATCTGCGGCCTTTTCCCAAGTCCTTTTCACGTGAACAGAAGTGACCGCTTCAAGTTGCCTTGATAATCAAAGGTCAAGGGTTAGAGGTCAGTTACGCCCGATTTCCCAACCACGAAAGCAAAGAGATTTCACCTTTCTATACAACTGGTGTATAGGTTAAAACACTGGGCGGGGTGACAATCACAATAAGAGATCGCTTTCCATTTTTAACCCCGTATTTAGGAATTTGCCATTTCGGTTTCCACAAATAGTGATGCACCCTCTCCAACGGCAACAGCAGCTCCCGCATTTCCCAATTGGCGCAGTATACGGTCAACACGGGTGGGCCTGATTAGTGGGCATAACATATAACAATTCTCAGTTTGAAATGAAAATTCCGAGTTACAATAGTCTCGGAACAGTTACGTCATATCGGGAACTTAAAAAGAGATCGCATTTGGAGAGCACCGTATAGAGCCCCATGAATTATCAACTGGAATGAAGAATAGTCCCTTCGTGGCGAGTGAGGTAAATTGAAACACACTGCTGGAGAAACTGGAGAATCAAGTTTCATTGTTTTGAGGAAACACTTACCGGTATGTCTAAATCGTGTTTGAATGATCAGATCCTTCATTTTGTTATCCAGTTTTATTCCAGATATATTTATATTGTGTGTGAGTGAATGCGAGATAGACTATGATGCTCACAGTCCGAATTTGGGCTGGTGACAACAATGACAGCATAAATATGATGTGAACAGATCGAGTGTCAGTTCAGACTGGCTATAGATTCTCGATCGACTCCAGCTTTTTATATGCAGTGGAGGCAACGCTACTCGGATGAGAAGTTGGCAGTAATGTCGTCATAAACTCGGCAGCTGGGCAAAACATGTACACTTTCATATGAATTAGTTCCGGCGGGTATTATTCAACGGGAGATATAATCTTTGAGAATATATTTTTTTTTCGCTACCATTCGTGCATTAAATAAGGTCATGTCAGCTTTAAGTCCACGCTGAATGGCTGTTTGGTTATCTGCTGGGTAGTCTCAATAAGTAGGTCAGAAAATCTCCGTACGTGAACAGGCACATGACTGTTGTGTGCCAGAGATAAGAACAGCCACATAAGCTATCCACAGATCCAATCGTATACAATTGTGATTGATTTCCTGTTTACTGGGGCACATTGACATTTGACCTTTTTGCCACAAGTTTGTTGGCGCAACGTTTTGTCGATGTTTATAACGTTGGACACTACATAAAACAAGATCTTCATATGGTTCATTTGAACAATCACGCGCGATGCGTGACTGAGATACATTTAATGTTCTGTGGAAAACAAAGTTCATTTGGATCCCTGCATACTTGTAGTAGAGGCTACAAGATGTCGGATCTAGAGTTAGTAAATATACGTATAGAGACAGGACACAATGAGTCGACTTCTTTGTACTGGGAACTTGGACAATCGTGATAACCTTTGTCTTGGAAAGTCAACACGAGGTATCGAAATGTCGAGATAATCAGTTGAAAATCAAGAAAAAAAGTTTAAAGGTCATATCCGAAATGTTTCTTGAAATTTCGAATTATATCTTGAGATTTCGACATATAGGATTTCAGCATGATGGACACTTGCAGCTTCAGATAATAAGGATAATTACGACCAGTCCATTCAATTTGATACCCGAGAATATCTTTGTCTGTTTGGAAACAGTTTTGTCTGTTTTCTGTCGGAGATCAAACAATTTCCCTTCAACGAAAAGATATAGCAGTGGTGCGAAATTAAGGAAAGATCACGGTATGATTTTCCTCGTCATTCCAAGTAATTGTTATAAAATTATTATTATCTGAAAGTGACAAGCTATGTTGGATGATTAAAACTTTATATAGAAAACATTTCTGTGCCTCTCGGCATTCTTTATTATCGTTGTTAATTTTCGCGGTGTATCATCCCTCTCGCTCTTTAACAGTGTCGTACGGTTTAACAATTACGAGCTCATTATTTCGCACTGTCTAGTGATAACAACGAGACCCTTGACTGGCTATGACTGCTTTGCCAACATAATCGGGTTGGCCTATTAAATAGACCAGCGTAAAACTCATCCTTCAGACGGGGATGTGTCATTTTAGGCCCTCCCATACCCTTCCCTCCCCTACCTTGTTCGCTTGTAGGGTTTTATAATGCCCTAACCATTGTGACCGAGACTGTATCTTCGTCTTGTTCGCTTGTAGGGTTTTATAATGCCCCAACCATTGTGACCGAGACTGTATCTACGTCTTGTTCGCTTGTAGGGTTTTATAATGCCCCAACCATTGTGACCGAGACTGTATCTACGTCTTGTTCGCTTGTAGGGTTTTATAATGCCCCAACCATTGTGACCGAGACTGTATCTACGTCTTGTTCGCTAACCGAGATTGTATCTACGTCTTGTTCGCTTGCAGGGTTTTATAATGCCCCAACTATTGTGACCGAGACTGTATCTACCTCTTGTGAGCTTGCAGGGTTTTATAATGCCCCAACCATTGTGACCGAGACTGTATCTACCTCTTGTTCGCTTGTAGGGTTTTATAATGCCTCAACCATTGTGACCGAGACTGTGTCTACGTCTTGTTCGCTTGTAGGGTTTTTATAATGCCCCAACCATTGTGACCGAGACTGTATCTACCTCTTGTTCGCTTGTAGGGTTTTATAATGCCCCAACCATTGTGACCGAGACTGTATCTACGTCTTGTTCGTTTGTAGGGTTTTATAATGCCTCAACCATTGTGACCGAGACTGTATCTACCTCTTGTTCGCTTGTAGGGTTTTATAATGCCCCAACCATTGTGACCGAGACTGTATCTACCTCGTGTTCGCTTGTAGGGTTTTATAATGCCTCAACCATTGTGACCGAGACTGTATCTACGTCTTGTTCGCTTGTAGGGTTTTATAATGCCCCATCCATTGTGACCGAGACTGTATCTACCTCTTGTGAGCTTGCAGGGTTTTATAATGCCCCAACCATTGTGACCGAGACTGTATCTACGTCTTGTTCGCTAACCGAGACTGTATCTACGTCTTGTTCGCTTGCAGGGTTTTATAATGCCCCAACTATTGTGACCGAGACTGTATCTACCTCTTGTGAGCTTGCAGGGTTTTATAATGCCCCAACCATTGTGACCGAGACTGTATCTACCTCTTGTTCGCTTGTAGGGTTTTATAATGCCTCAACCATTGTGACCGAGACTGTATCTACGTCTTGTTCGCTTGTAGGGTTTTATAATGCCCCAACCATTGTGACCGAGACTGTATCTACCTCTTGTTCGCTTGTAGGGTTTTATAATGCCCCAACCATTGTGACCGAGACTGTATCTACGTCTTGTTCGTTTGTAGGGTTTTATAATGCCTCAACCATTGTGACCGAGACTGTATCTACCTCTTGTTCGCTTGTAGGGTTTTATAATGCCCCAACCATTGTGACCGAGACTGTATCTACCTCTTGTTCGCTTGTAGGGTTTTATAATGCCTCAACCATTGTGACCGAGACTGTATCTACGTCTTGTTCGCTTGTAGGGTTTTATAATGCCCCATCCATTGTGACCGAGACTGTATCTACCTCTTGTGAGCTTGCAGGGTTTTATAATGCCCCAACCATTGTGACCGAGACTGTATCTACCTCTTGTTCGCTTGTAGGGTTTTATAATGCCTCAACCATTGTGACCGAGACTGTATCTACGTCTTGTTCGCTTGTAGGGTTTTATAATGCCCCAACCATTGTGACCGAGACTGTATCTACCTCTTGTTCGCTTGTAGGGTTTTATAATGCCCCAACCATTGTGACCGAGACTGTATCTACGTCTTGTTCGCTTGTAGGGTTTTATAATGCCTCAACCATTGTGACCGAGACTGTATCTACCTCTTGTTCGCTTGTAGGGTTTTATAATGCCCCAACCATTGTGACCGAGACTGTATCTACCTCTTGTGAGCTTGCAGGGTTTTATAATGCACCAACCTTTGTGACCGAGACTGTATCCACCTCTTGTTAGCTTGTAGGGTTTTATAATGCACCAACCTTTGTGACCGAGACTTTATCTACCTCTTGTTAGCTTGCAGGGTTTTATAATGCCCCAACCATTGTGACCGAGACTGTATCTACCTCTTGTTAGCTTGCAGGGTTTTATAATGCACCAACCTTTGTGATCGAGACTCTATCTACGTCTTGTTCGTTTGTAGGGTGTTACAATGCACCAACCTACGTCTTGTTCGTTTGTAGGGTCTTATAATGTACCAGCCATTGTGACCGAGACTCTATCTACGTCTTGCTTGTTTGTTGGAATTTCAAATTCTACTATGGATGTTGTTGATGATTATAAAGCTTCTGCCACTGTTAATACTGTATTAATATCTTGCGAAATTCATGTTATCGACGTACCAAAACGAAAACCAATGGAGGTTAAAGCAGATGCCGTTTGAGGAACCTGGCTGTCGGAAGACGGCCTGGGGAGTAAATGAATTGAATTTCGTGGATTAAGGATACTGAGCCCTCCTACAAACACTTTTACACACCCTCTAGAACTTGTCTGTATGCAGCTAAAAGAATGCCTTATAGCATTTTTTTTTAATTTGTTCACTGTAAACCAGTGGGTTATGAAGATATTCGGATTAAAAAATTAATTTAAAATTTAATTCAAATTTTTTAAATGCTTTTTTCAAAAAGTATTCAACTTTTCATAACTTACTTCAACATTTCCAGTAGAAACAACTCAAACAAGAAATCCGTGTCTCAGTTTTATCAATTTTGGTCTAGTTCTCATTCTATTGACATTTAATTGAATATTTCTTTACAAAATCGAGCAACTCACAGTTTTGAACTTTGGAGTTCAATTAAATGTCGATAAAATAAGAACTAGACCAAAATTGACAAAACTGAGCACGAATTTCCTGCTGGAGTTGTCTCCTCCGGGAAATGATGATATAAGTTACTTTTAGTTGAATACTTTTTCAAAACTAGCTATTTAAAAATGAAGGCTCATTTTTTTCTATTTTAATTTGAAAGTCTTCACAACCTACAGATTCACAGTGAACAAATTTATTAACTTGTAGTCCTTAGGAAATGCGCTTTCAGCTATAATGCATAGTTTTTGCTGTATAAAGACAAATTCTATAGGGTGTGTAAAAAATTCTGCAGGAGGGCTCAGTACCCTTAAGCAACCATCCTGCTCGATATGCGTTAAATAACGAGGATTTTTTTTATCTGTTTAAGCAGTTATCATTTGAGGATGAGCAAGTCGTAAATAATACGTATCTCTTCCCGGCGGTTAGCTGGACATGTTTGTTTCTGTATATACCCGAGACAAAAATCACGAACAGCGATGGTCCTAAAGATACAGAGTGGACTGATTCTGTCGCTAATAACCACCATACACAGACAATATAAAGATCGATATAAGATCATCGAAGACTTGCGTATGAAAAACTCGAACGAAAAGACATACGTTTCATTTCATTAATTAACAGATACTATGGAGATTCTCTGTTCTAACTTGCAACATATGCCATGGAACGAATTTAGAGTCAATTTTGTACTCTTAAAGGAGCTTAATGCAATTTGATATATCCGTTAGCACGATTATGGAATCAATATTAACATATACGAAACATAAAAGCTACCACTGAAAGCAATCGTTTTCTTTTCCAGTGGCATTTCTTCAAATAGAAAATAGGTTTTTCTCCCAATGCTTTCATTTACCGAAATTGCTACGAACGAACGTTTTCTCATTTTATCAACAAATTGTAGACCCCATTAAGATTAACGCGCATGTAGGTAAAAATCGAAAACGAATACTGCCTCAAATATTCACGTATTTGCACTGAAAAGACCACGAGTCTAGTGACAATAAAAATGATAGGGTAAAAATTGATGCCGAGCGTTCCACCTTCATAAGATTTGAGTGTATCATATTGTTTGATTGGTAAATGGCTGAAGCAGTCAAGGAAGCAAGAATAGTCTGCGCCATAGCAAACAGGCATCATATTACATGCTTGAGATTCACATCGTCTGATTCCAAAGACAAATGGTGTAACATAACAGGTCAGTGAAGGGATTAATACATGTACTATAGACATTGGTGATTCAAAGATACTAGACGGGAAAATCTCGGTTAGATTGTTCATAGCTGACCTTGAGGAGATATTGTATTAAACAGACATTGTAACAGCAACACGTGTTTAACGTGCAATTATCCCGGAGAAACAGCCATGTCACTAAGTTGGCCAAAGGGAAGGGAACAAAAGCAGAAATAACATCCACAACAAGCAATAATGAGCAGAAATTCAATAGTTCCATTCTATTCCTTTCAGTATAATAATCAGACGCGCCTATCGACTTTTGGACGGAGAAGAGTTGTTAATTAACCAGGTTCTATGAGAAAAGCAGGTGGAGATTTGGCGCGAGCCTTTCCTTTGATCATTGTGTCTGTACTGTACTGTACCGATCACAGTGATTATCCTACTGTCAGAGATGTTCCAATCATCAAATATGGACACGTTTGTTATTCTGCTCCTCCCGCATTAGAGAGATCAATAAGATAATTACTGTGACAAACAAGGCTTTCGCCTCGCCTTCTTTGTGCTGAAACAAATCTCGTCTGTACTTCAACAAATACTAGTAGCAGAAACAACTGTAACAGGTGGGGGAAATGGTATTTGGGAGTGCCTTTGTCACTACATTGTTAACGTTCATCAAATTATGTATGGGATATTCCGATTAACATTATTTGGCGGAGATTCCATAAGTATGTCTTTACTCTGATCGGGAAAATCCGATCAGTAAAGGAAAGCCTTTAAATTCACGTATATAAAAGCAAGGTCTACATCTGAGCATTTCTATATATATTTGGCAAGATTGAACCCAAATCCTGGTCATGTTTTGGTCATCTATTCCTTTATAATTGCAGTCATCTTCAGGGCTAAATTATAATTTGATTTTATTCCTACAATGTGAAACACCCAGCCAGAAAATACTTACTCGGGTGAAAATCGAACTCACGACTTTAGGGATACCGACTGAGCTACCGAGTCCAGTCGGGAACACCTCGCTAATTCAATCCATTTCACAAGTACATGGTCAAACATAAATTGAAACCTGCAGCCATGTTCTCAACCGTATACCAGCCTCAGCACCATCATTTTGGGCCAAACATCATCTGTGGTACAATACAATTGGCTGACGTATATAATCATATGATTAAGTCTACCTCTGTTATAACCCTATTCTTTTAATTTATTCTGTGAACTTCACCCTACCAAACTTTCTGCGCTATCTCTGGAACGACAAAAAATTGAATCTTGACTTTATAGCTTATCATATTCGGATCACTATGAGCCTATTTGCATACCCAAAGCAGAGGATCATGGGTAAATTCAAGATGGCGGTCACGGGATACCAGAAAAGTTATGTTTTCGTCATTTTTCTTTAAAATGTCTGCTTTACCGCGAAGAAAAGTGGACAAAAACTATTCTAATTCACATCAGATTAATATTTACTAATTTATCATGCAGTTTTTGCGAAATAATTACATAAGTGAAAAATTCGAAAAATCTTTTCTTGAAAATAACGCCACTGTGACGTCATCTTGGATTTTTTTACATTTTCTGGTAGAGCTTGACCCAAGGGTGTAGGGTGGTAAGTTCCAGCCCCCTAGCTCAATTGGTAAGAAACATAAGTAGGGGGGGAGGCTAGAGTTAAGTTACATAGGGGTGACTTATTATGTCACTCTTACAGCAACATAATCAGGAACGCAAAGTATATTTACTTCTTCTGCTTACAACGATACTTTAAAGATATAGGCGAAGCTAATTAACTCGCCCAAAACACAATTCACAGAAATAAAGCTGAATTAAGTCAGGTCAAAACTTCCTAAATTCCTAATTTTCACTAATCCACCAAATGGAGGAATGCATCACGATCCTGATGCTCAAATTGGTCTTGGCGTGGTTTTAGCCGGAAGTGATATGCGCAAGAGCAGCCGAGGGGTAGAAGATAAAGATGGCATTTTCGGGCGTGTTTGACCAACAGGTGGGCCATGCGTTTAGACTACGATTGGCGTGGCTTTTATCGGAAGTGACGCACTCAAGGAGTATTAGAAATGGGCATGTTCGGATGCGTAAGAGGTATAAAACACGCCTCCGCTCAAAGGGAGTGTTTGGATGATCTAGGAACCACCCTGTGTCCAACTGGGTCGTGGTTGATGTCGTATTGAAGATCTCGTGGTTTAGAATACGACTGGGTGGTAACATTTAATTCTCACGTCATGGTGCGCATCATGAACGCTCTGGGTCAGCAGTAGATAAAACACAATTCTCGTATCGCACTGTGGAATAGGCGCATAATTACCCCTATACATTAACCCATAGAGGGAATGGGTCCAGAAAAGAATATTGAGCGAAATGACGTCATCAGTAGTACAGAATGTTCAGATTTGCTTGAATACGCACTTGGATGAGTGAAACATACACTCATATACGCGGACCCATAGAGATGGGCATGATCCTATTGAAGCTCTTGATGCAGATACGGTCGGATGCCGGAATTAGAGGGTCTGAACTTTTCGAGATCGACCGCAGATGGTGGACTGTATGCGCAACCGGAAGTGGAACAAAACGAGACTCTTGCACTCTGATACGCACCAACGGGTGCATGTTGTGGGAAAGACATTATGGGTTTGTCTACTATATACCTTACTGTTTGGTACAGAGAGAGAGAGAGATAGAGGGAGAGGGAGACGATGCTCCCTCAGCTTGGGTATAAGATAACACTGCGACAAAAAATGAATAACACACAACCTTTGTTGTTGTTGATCTCTGTCTCCCTCATCTGATTGCGTCAAGGCGTTAAGCAATTAGGACATTACCGGCTAAATTCACAGAACAACCCTGAGATCCCTCCCGTCGTACTCTAGAGCGTAAGCCTGATCGATCTCATCTCCATACTTTGTTCTACAAATTTCTTTCCGAATTTTTCTTGTGTTATGGGTGTAAAGTTTCTTCGGAATTTTTTCGCGATTGGATTATTTCCAATTCGATATTTCATGCACCACGCGATACCACAATGCACAATCCACAACGGGCGCAATGCGACGGCGCGATGACCCGGAAATCACGTGACCACTCCGTGACTTTTAACATTTGACCTGCGGCCCTTGGCAGCCAATAGCCACATGGAACAGAACCAACAAGGGAATTTGCCTTTTCGATACTACAGAGCGACTCATATCAAAAATTTTGGCGTTGCCAATCCTATATTCACAATCAGCTTATACTATATATGTTCTTTCACTTTGTCTGTCAGTCATTTGTGGCGACTTACAAATGTCAGGCAAGATGAACACTTTGTGTCTATGTATACTGGTAAGCCATCTTTTCATTATTATTCCATGATGGACGGATGTCAATGTTGGTCGAATATAGCTTGAACCCGAGTTACTTCAGAAATTAATTTGTTTTGCATTATAATACGAACAGATAGTGTTAGTACAAATTCCCCTCTACTAGTGAAATTCTTGGCTGACACCCTTATTTGTTTGCTTTCTTTATAAAGTTATCCATGATAAATTATCTTAGTATACTGTATACCAATGAATTTATATTAATGTTACTTACCTTGCAAAATTATTTTGCACTTCTGATAAATGCCGTAGGCTGTAATATTAAGAATCACGATACACTTTTCAAGACAGATAAATATTAGCGATAATATTATTATCAGGCTCGTGCCTTATGTTAATTCCCTGTATTTAGTACCAGTAAGCCATATTCACTCTCCCCATGTAGGCCACAGCTCAGCCGAGATTTATAAACTCAAACCTCTTTGAAAAGCAAGCGATCGCTTTGCATCTAATAATTTCTTTCATTTCCTTGCGTATCATACCGTTATTATGGAATTACGTTGCCTTCATGTATTTTTAAACATATTTATTTGCCATTCTCATCTGCCAGAATGCATTTTGCTATCCTACTCTTCCAACAGTCGATCTGTTAATTGGGGGTCAACAAGGAGAAGTATAGTTCACAAAATATCTTTCATTCAAGGTACCACATTCAGAGTGGATAGAATTATGGATGCTTCCACCATTTTTCCTTCATTCCCTTAACACCTGTCTGGAATTGTCTGTAATTGATTTTTGTCTCCTTTGCCTCCCCAGGTTATGGCCGTGAGTATTGTCAAGGTAAGTACTACTTGTCCCAAATCAGTTTTATATCACCCAACAAATAATATACACACACTCTACAAAATGCTGCTGTAAACACTGTTACCCATAGGACAGTGAGTGAGTGAGTAGTGGGATTTAACGTCGTTTTCAACCTTGTTTCAGTCATATCACGACGGTGCCTACATGTGCCAGAACACGAGAGTGCTCACAGTTCCTATTACCCTGGACACTGATCAGCCAGCCAGTACCCGGTCACCCATCCAAGTATTAATCGAATCTGCAAGGTTCTAGACCACGGACCACAATACTTGGCCCTAAATAATACTTCATGGGTCGGAGGTCGCCGAGCAGTGCGCACGTCCGTATTTCCCACGGTGATGGGAGTATGGTGTTACAAGTCTATTTCTGTGGTGCGACAAGAAGTAGTCCTAGATGCATGAAACATTTGGACTTGGAAAAATCCAACAATCTCACCAAAAATATTCGGTAAGACAGACTTTACATGAAACAATAGGATTTTTTGTGAAGAAAAGTGTAAGGTGTGTGCATTCTAACCATCAGGCCTACGCTGTAGAGTATGACTGGCGAGGTCTCAATGTATGCGCTCTCGGTAGGAAGGACGGGACTGCTCTGAGAGTTTTTGGGTATAGGTGGGCCATACGGGGTTCAAATGTAGCGTATGTGTCATATTGAAGCTCTAGTTGGGTAGAGTCAAACTGGGTTGGCAATTTTGCCCGATCGCGTCATTGTGCGCAGTCACAGTCGAGAGTAGTATAGAAAGTGCAGTCTGTCGGGTATTTCTGGTCTAGTTTGTTTGTGGAACAAGTGTAGGGTATGTGGATTCGATCGATAGAGCTTACGCTGACTGGGGGTAATAAGCGTATGAGGAAGTAGTAGAGAAAGGGCATGTTCCGTGGCGCGCATGGGCACACTGGGCGTAGTAGAGAAACGGTTGTTGTGTGGGTGGCTGAATTTTATAGGTGGGACCGGCGTGTCTGGACTTGTCGCTGCCTAGCTCCAATGGGTGGACTGCACATTCGTTATCAGAAGTGAAACGCTTCACCGAGAACGCCAGGTGTGAGAGACATCGAGGTTTCACCCATGGAAACTCCCGGGCCCCGGCATACTTCATAGGGGATTGTGGATAGGGCATAATTTATGGGTCTGGCTAATCTGGTAGAGTTACTTCCCCTTGTAGACTACCGGTACCAGGCATTCTATGGTTCTTGTTCTTTTTTACAGAAAAAACGATATCTCACCCAACACAATGACTTATGTGTTTAAGTTGTATTTATTACAACTTTAGCAGGTACAGTGGACAATAAAATGGTGCGTGTTAGGAGTGAGATTCGAACCGACGCCCGCATGTGCAGATCACCCATACCTCCGGTATCCTGGATCTTGAGACTGGATCCTTAGACCAATCGACCATCCTGACAAAGCTGGCTATCATAAAGTAGTGGTATACATGTACAATGGTTTCACAACATGTCGCGGTATAACCAAAAGGTGTGTGTCAGAAGTGGGATTCGAACCCACGCCCCCACATATGTGAAACAACACCTGTGACTGGCACTGTAGGCCACTCGGCCATCCTGACAAACGCTGGTTGTCATAGTGGAAATGATCAATATATAGTGGTACATATGCACAATGGTTATACAACACGATTCCTTCTTGCAAAATTCCATACTCCAATCTGACTCTCGAGATTTGGGGTGAACATGCATACAGTTGGAGGGTGTGACGTCCCTTCACGCCACTTCATTGCATAGGAAGAAGAAAACAACATTTTATTATCTCCATTATACCACACCCACGCTGGTGTATTTATATAACATAACGGTGTGTATTGTTCATATATCAGACGCATCGTCTGTCATGTTTGTGATGCATCAAGCTTCGGCGATGTTTGCTCCGTGTTACTCGTCCGTTGTTATGGTCCTGACTGTCTTCGGTCAGTCGAAAGTAGGCTTTCATGATGGCTGTACATGTGTGCGTGGGATCTCTTTTCATTTCCAGTGAAAAGAAGTTATACTTTTTATACATCACTGTCTTTCCGGTGTGAGAAACATGCCGAACTGCTCGTGCTGTAAGTTTTCCTGTCCGGATTGCTCGATCTGTTTAATGTAGGTATGAATAACCTCATATACAGTATTGTTCCAATCAGTGGGTTCCTTTTCTTCCCCACTCAGACTTCCCTTGGAGGTGACCTGAATATCAGCGGTCGAGCTTTGAGTATATTTGGGTATGATCGCAGTGTCAGTCGGTAGACTGTGAGAATCAGATGATAGACTCACAGTCTCACTATCCACGCCAGTGGGTAGGCTCTCATTACAAGCGTCAGTGGGCTCCTCGGATTCTGGCGCCCCGTTGTCTTCATATCGTTGTATATTCTTTTGGTTCTGCATCATATTATAACGTCTGGTAAACGTTCGTCCCCACTCAAGGCAACGATAAGCCATGTTGACGGTTAGATGTCAACTGTGCACGTCTTCCAGATGGAGCTGCTTTTATGGACGTAAAAATGTAACACCCGCCAACGCCTGTCTTGACGCTTCAATACCCTAGAGAGAGAACAAAAGTTAGTTCAGAAGCTCTGACTTATTCAAACAATCATATGATCTTTCATGGAATTGACACTAATTCATCGTAACGCAACCTGGAGCAGCCTTCACGAGTTAAGTGGAAGTGACGTCATCGCTGGAGGTGACGTCATCGCAAGCATGTACGCTCATCTGATGGTAAAGCTCGCACCCTGGTGTAATCTATACCCTTTGGCTACAGAGTTCAGGCTATACCACCAGGCGAGTGTGTATGCGTGCGATAACGTCACTTCCAGCGACGACGTCAATTGTGCGATAAAGCGTGAAGGTTGCACAATATGGTGAAAAATATCTGGCGACCATGTGACCATGATCGGTCGATTTCATTGGACGATTTTACCTGAATCGAGATAAACGGACAATACACACCATTATCTTATGCATATACACGCATAGTGGCTTCTCCAGCTGAGCGTGCTGTGATGTAGGAAATAATAAAATGTGAAATACGCAATATGTTTGTTGTTGTTGGGCCCCGTGGGGCTTCCGGGGATTGACCTGGGATGTCGTTGTGCACACTCCAGGTCATGGTAAGAATATGGCTTAGCTTCTCAGAGAGCTTGTCGTAGGAGGCGACTAACTGAGGCACCCATGGGGTTCCCGGGTGTGATAAGGAACAGGACCCCACCCGTGTGGTTCCCGGGTGTGAATAGGAATAGGACCCAACGTCGTGATATGATTGATATATAGTTGAAAGCGACGTTAAATCATATTCACTCACTTTTTGTTGTTGGGACTAACGTAACCTTGACGTCTAAACCCAACCCCCAACAAGGTCAATGTTAAGGACTGAGGGTTTTATATACTATTGTCCTTATTTAGAGTCGATCTCTATATATCTGGTTAACGTGTTCCTTGCAGGCTAGGACGTGTAAGAGTTCCCTGGAGTGTGATGTCCACGAATGTTGTAGGACGTCACGTGGACATATCATCAGCAAATGGGGCGGTTGGGTTGCTGAGGAAGGTCAGTTTTTGTTCAACCCAGATGTATTGCACAGTAGTGCAAAAGTAACTGGATTTAATCGAGGTAGATGTAAATTTTGATGTATATCACCCACAGTTAAAAAGAGGCGAAACCTGAATAGCTCTATTATATAACCTGAATAGCTCTGTTATATAACTTGAATAGCTCTGTTATATAACCTTAATAGCTCTGTTGATACAGCTATTTTATGCGCTTCAAAAGGGTGAGAAAAGTTTGTTTAGTAAGATTGATCACCATGTTTACTACGTTGATTGATAATAATGTT
This sequence comes from Hanleya hanleyi, assembly GCA_036873755.1. NCBI lineage: Eukaryota > Metazoa > Mollusca > Polyplacophora > Lepidopleurida > Hanleyidae > Hanleya > Hanleya hanleyi. The sequence continues at coordinate 25,962 of JAVTVY010017599.1, forward strand.
GAAGAAGGTGGAACCTCAACAGTTCTGTGAGGCAAGTCACATTGAGAGACAAGTAGCTCTGTGATGAAACATTTGTGTAGGATGATCTTGAAGACGGTTGAACTTTAACAGCTTCATGAGATATTTTGCTGAATGAGTTTGCAAAGGATCGATACTCAAAATTTCTGTGCCACATTCTGTTGAATGTGTATAGAGACAATAGATTCTCAACATCTCTGAGAGACATTCTCTTGACTGACTATGGAGACAAAAGACTAAACATTTCTCTGAGACATTCTGTTGATTTACGATGGAGATAATATATTCTCAGCATCTCTGTGAGACATTCTGTTGACTGCGCATAGAGATATAGACTCTCAACAACTCTGGGAGACATTATGTTGACTGACCATGGAGACAATAGACTCTCAACATCTCTTTGTGATATCCTGTGCATTGCGTATGGAGACAATTGACTCTCAACAGCTCTATGAGTCACTGTTGACTGACCATGGCGATAATATATTCTCAGCATCTCTGTAAGACATTCTGTTGAATGCGCATGGAGACAATAGTCTTTCAACAGCTCTGGGAGACATTCTGTTGACTGGCCATGGCGACAATAGACTCTGAACAGCTTTGTGGGACATGCTGTTGACTGACCATGGAGATAATATATTCTCAGCATCTCTGTGAGACATTCTGTTGGCTGTGCTTGGAGACAATAGAATCTCAACAGCTCTGTGAGACATTCTGTTGACTGACCATGGCGACAGTAGACTCTCAACAGCTCTGTGGGACATGCTGTTGACTGACCATGGCGACAATAGACTCTCAACAGCTCTGTGGGACATGCTGTTGACTGACCATGGCGACAATAGACTCTCAACAGCTCTGTGGGACATGCTGTTGACTGACCATGGCGACAGTAGACTCTCAACAGCTCTGTTGGACATGCTGTTGACTGACCATGGCGACAATAGACTCTCAACAGGTCTGTGTGGCATTATGTTTACTGTGCATAGAAAGAACTCTCCGCATCTCAGTGACAAGGTGGACCTCCAATAACTCGTTGGGATATTTTGGAGGATGAGCTCGAAGGGAGAGTCAGCTCTGTGAGGCACAGTATGAGCATAGAGAGAATCTACTGTGGGACATTTTGTGAATGAACTTGAAGTGAACATTGGCGTCAGATGAGACATTCAATATACAGCCGTGGTCCACAAAAGAATTTCCGCGTCAATAATACAAAAGATATTTTTCGTACGATTTTCAGCATCCATTCCAAATATGGATGAAATGAAAATTAATTAGAAAAACACAAAATGGTTTCTTGCAAGAGAGAAGCGGTCAACAGGTTTTAATACAGCGAGATATCATGATGTTCGTTATTTAAAATTATCATCACTGACCAGTATTCTTTATCCAAATGATTTTTTCTGGAGGACGATGTACATGTATCTCAGACAATCTTGTATTGTGACTGTTCATTTGAACACCATGAGGATGTAAAACGTATGACGTTCAAACGGCCCCTAGTGCCGGGTTAAGACACAAGTTAGGAAACGTAGCGCTAGAGATGTTGCAAGCTTCGATCGTATTTTACCGTCAATGTACGATACTTATCACAGAATGAAGGCGTTTGGTTGTATAGCAGTGTTTGACAAGTTAGACCATTAACAATTTTGTGGTGAGTACAGTTGAAGAGGGCTAGATTTCAAGAGGAATGCGAGACGTTCTAATGAATAAGGATGAGGGTGAACCATCAGCATCCACATGAGACACTTTGTTTTGAAAGTTTGAAGATGTGCTTGGCTAGTTTGGTCCGCCAAACGCTCTGCGATACACTTTGTTTCATAACGTTGAAATGGGTGGACCTGCAACAGATCTTTGAGACGCTCCGTTAAATGAGATTGAAGAAAATCGAATTTCAACAACTCTATGAGATATTTTGTTGGTCGAGCTTGAAAAGGGTGAATTTTTAACAGATTTGTTGGACATTTCATTAAATGAAATGTGCTTTTATAATTATGTTAGAACCTCTGTATAATCAGAACAAGAGGGTATGCTTCCAATAGTTATATGAGAGATGTAATCGAATACAGGTGAAGAAGACGAATCTTAAACGATTCTGAGACAATATTTAATAAAGTTTAAGAAGGTCTATGAGACATGTTGCTGGCTCATTTTGAAATTGGAAATTCAACCTTTAACAAATCTATGAGACATTTTGTTTGATAAGAAGCTATGTGAGACATTGTCTTGAATGAGCTGGAAGAGGGTCGACTTTGAACTGCTCGATGAGTTTGGATAAGATCCAAAAATGTGATCTTAAACAAGCCTGAGCGCATCGTGCTTGATAAGACCGAACAGGGTGAAGTTTCAACAGCGCTACGCAACAGTTTATTGGCTGAGAACTTTCATCTGATCCGTGAGACATATTGTTACATAATTAAGCTTTAAGAGGCAAACCATCAACTGTGATAGCCCAGGAATGGCTGTAGTCTCGAATGGCTCTGTAATCGACTCACAGCCAAGGTTCCTCCTATAGACAATACATCCCACACATTGAACTTTGAATGACGTTGTCCAATATCCTAACTGCACACGAAATAAAACGGCAGCGAATAGTAATAAACTATACCTCATTTTCCTCTACATTGGTCCTTCTCGCCGCCTGCCAACTCTCAACACTTAATAATTCCTCGTTCTTGAGATATCATCTTTTAATCACGCCTTCACGGAGTTTTCTGTTATATTTTGGTCTCATATTTTGAATGTCTCCGTTAGCCACGCCCACGTACACGCGCATTCGTTGGACCGTCATCGACCTGACCTGAATAATCACGCATGCGCCCCGGCTTGTTTTCAAAGACACCGCCATCTCCGGCAAAGTCCGTGCAAGGGAAATTTACATCACTGACAGTTGAATGGAGGTCAGCTGAATATTCAAATCCCCGAGAATCTTGAACAATTGATGATAACTTAAGAATAAGGGAATACCGAGAGTTCTAACTTGGAGGGAAGTGACAAAAGACTACAAGGAGAATAACGAGGTACATTTTATTATCACCAGCTACTGTGTTCTTGTATGTGCAGCCGTTAAATCTTCCGAAACACGGGCGTTTCGGAGGCCAAAACTTCGTGGTACGAAATGTGATGGGAAGGAACTACAGCTGTGTAGGGAAGAACAGCCACGCCCACCTACACAGCAAAGGTTCTATAGCTACAACTGTGAGAGATTCAACCATCAACAGCTCAACGGGTTAGAATGATTTAGACAGAAGAGGGAGATCCCTGAGACAGTTTAGATAGGTGAACCGTCAGTCAGCAGCATATCAGGACGATTTACTGGTTACGGGTTAAGATGACGAAGCTTTAATGCTTGGGTGAGACATTTTACTGGATGATGGTGACTCACCAATCATCTCTGTCAGACGATACTGGATGATGGTGAATCACCAATCATCTCTGTCAGACGATACTGGATGATGGTAACTCACCAATCATCTCTGTCAGACGATACTGGATGATGGTGAATCACCAATCATCTCTGTCAGACGATCATGGATGATGGTGAATCACCAATCATCTCTGTCAGACGATACTGGATGATGGTGACTCACCAATCATCTCTGTCAGACGATTCTGGATGATGGTGAATCACCAATCATCTCTGTCAGACGATACTGGATGATGGTGAATCACCAATCATCTCTGTCACACGATACTGGATGATGGTGAATCACCATTCATCTCTGTCAGACGATACTGGATGATGGTGAATGACCAATCATCTCTGTCAGACGATACTGGATGATGGTGACTCACCAATCATCTCTGTCAGACGATACTGGATGATGGTGAATCACCAATCATCTCTGTCAGACGATACTGGATGATGGTGAATCACCAATCATCTCTGTCAGACGATACTGGATGATGGTGACTCACCAATCATCTCTGTCAGACGATTCTGGATGATGGTGAATCACCAATCATCTCTGTCACACGATACTGGATGATGGTGAATCACCAATCATCTCTGTCAGACGATACGGGATGATGGTGATTCACCAATCATCTCTGTCACACGATACTGGATGATGGTGAATCACCAATCCTCCCTGTCACACGATACTGGATGATGGTGAATCACCAATCATCTCTGTCACACGATACTGGATGATGGTGAATCACCAATCATCTCTGTCACACGATACTGGATGATGGTGAATCACCAATCAACTCTGTCACACGATACTGGATGATGGTGAATCACCAATCATCTCTGTCACACGATACTGGATGATGGTGAATCACCAATCATCTCTGTCACACGATACTGGATGATGGTGAATCACCAATCATCTCTGTCACACGATACTGGATGATGGTGAATCATCAATCATCATCTCTGTCAGACGATACTGGATGATGGTGAATCACCAATCATCTCTGTCAGACGATACTGGATGATGGTGAATCACCAATCATCTCTGTCAGACGATACTGGATGATGGTGAATCACCAATCATCCCTGTCAGACGATACTGGATGATGGTGACTCACCAATCATCTCTGTCAGACGATACTGGATGATGGTGAATCACCAATCATCTCTGTCAGACGATACTGGATGATGGTGAATCACCAATCGTCTCTGTCAGACGATACTGGATGATGGTGAATCACCAATCATCTCTGTCAGACGATACTGGATGATGGTGAATCACCAATCATCTCTGTCACACGATACTGGATGATGGTGAATCACCAATCATCTCTGTCAGACGATACTGGATGATGGTGAATCACCAATCGTCTCTGTCAGACGATACTGGATGATGGTGAATAACCAATCATCTCTGTCAGACGATACGGGATGATGGTGAATCACCAATCATCTCTGTCACACGATACTGGATGATGGTGAATCACCAATCCTCTCTGTCACACGATACTGGATGATGGTGAATCACCAATCATCTCTGTCACACGATACTGGATGATGGTGAATCACCAATCATCTCTGTCACACGATACTGGATGATGGTGAATCACCAATCATCACTGTCACACGATACTGGATGATGGTGAATCACCAATCATCTCTGTCACACGATACTGGATGATGGTGAATCACCAATCATCTCTGTCACACGATACTGGATTATGGTGAATCACCAATCATCTCTGTCACACGATACTGGATGATGGTGAATCACCAATCATCTCTGTCAGACGATACTGGATGATGGTGAATCATCAATCATCTCTGTCACACGATACTGGATGATGGTGAATCGCCAATCATCTCTGTCAGACGATACTGGATGATGGTGACTCACCAATCATCTCTGTCAGACGATACTGGATGATGGTGACTCACCAATCATCCCTGTCAGACGATACTGGATGATGGTGAATCACCAATCATCTCTGTCAGACGATACTGGATGATGGTGAATCACCAATCATCTCTGTCAGAGGATACTGGATGATGGTGACTCACCAATCATCCCTGTCAGACGATTCTATATGAATACAGCGTCAGATTCGATATTCAGTAACCCGTCAACGATCGTCTATAAAGGATGTCCCTGACCATAATCTAAGACCTTACCCACACGATGTACCATTGAAGAATAGTAAGATTTGTGTAGCTCTGCGTGACATCTTGCTGAATATATAAACTGTATGTGGCGAACATTCAACAGCTCTGCGCACTCTAGTTCACTAAATAAGGCCAGAGAAAGCGGACCATCAACAGCTCTGTCAGGCATTTTAGTGGAATGGTTGATGACAACCCTGTGACACATATGATTTGGATGAGGTTGATGAGGGTGAACTATCAATAACTCTATGGAACGTTTGTTGAATTAGGTTGAAGACGGTGAACCATCATCTAATTTGGACATTATGTTAAATACGGTTGAAGAGGATGAGCTATCAACGGTTCAGAACGTGTCATTGGATTGAAACTGTATGAGCTGAAACTTCATAACTCTGTCCACTTTATATTTTATCAAATTGGAGGAAAGGAACTTCCACCAGCTCTGTGAGACAAGATAGATGTATGCAGGTTGAAAACATTGACTTTTAAATACATTCTGATTGATGGAGATTTGCGTTCCACGACTATAGTAGACTATATATCAATAGTATGGTTTTGCATGCCCCATGGTTACTTTTTCATACCATGGTCCGGTTTTGCGTTCCACGACTATAGTAGACTCTGTATATCTATCATGTGGTTTTGCATGCCCCATGGTTACGTTTTCATACCATGGTCCGGTTTTGCGTTCCACGACTATAGTAGACTCTGTATATCTATCATGTGGTTTTGCATGCCCCATGTTTATTTTTTCATACCATGGTCCGGTTTTGCGTTCCACGACTATAGTAGACTCTGTATATCAATAGTATGGTTTTGCATGCCCCATGTTTATTTTTTCATACCATGGTCCGGTTTTGCGTTCCACGACTATAGTAGACTCTGTATATCTATGATATGGTTTTGCATGCCCCATGTTTACTTTTTCATACCATGGTCCGGTTTTGCGTTCCACGACTTTACTCTGTAGACTCTGGATGATAATCACCAATCATATGGATTTGCCATGCCCCATCATTTACCTTTGTCATACACATGGATCCGGTACTGTTGATGCGTCACTGATATGGCGATGGTGAATCACCAATCATCTCTGTCACACGATACTGGATGATGGTGAATCACCAATCATCTCTGTCACACGATACTGGATGATGGTGAATCACCAATCATCTCTGTCACACGATACTGGATGATGGTGAATCACCAATCATCTCTGTCAGACGATACTGGATGATGGTGAATCACCAATCATCTCTGTCAGACGATACTGGATGATGGTGACTCACCAATCATCATCTCTGTCAGACGATATTGGATGATGGTGAATCACCAATCATCTCTGTCAGACGATACTGGATGATGGTGAATCACCAATCATCTCTGTCAGACGATACTGGATGATGGTGAATCACCAATCATCCCTGTCAGACGATACTGGATGATGGTGACTCACCAATCATCTCTGTCAGACGATACTGGATGATGGTGAATCACCAATCATCTCTGTCAGACGATACTGGATGATGGTGAATCACCAATCGTCTCTGTCAGACGATACTGGATGATGGTGAATCACCAATCATCTCTGTCAGACGATACTGGATGATGCCGAATCACCAATCATCTCTGTCACACGATACTGGATGATGGTGAATCACCAATCATCTCTGTCAGACGATACTGGATGATGGTGAATCACCAATCGTTTCTGTCAGACGATACTGGATGATGGTGAATCACCAATCATCTCTGTCAGACGATACGGGATGATGGTGAATCACCAATCATCTCTGTCACACGATACTGGATGATAAAATCATCTCTGGGTCAGACGATACTGGATGGTGACTCACCAATCATCTCTTGTCAGACGATACTGGATGATGGTACCTCACCAATCATCTCTGTCAGACGATACATACGATGGTGAATCACCAATCATCTCTGTCACACGATACTGGATGATGGTGAATCACCAATCATCTCTGTCAGACGATACTGGATGATGGTGAATCACCAATCGTCTCTGTCAGACGATACTGGATGATGGTGAATAACCAATCATCTCTGTCAGACGATACGGGATGATGGTGAATCACCAATCATCTCTGTCACACGATACTGGATGATGGTGAATCACCAATCCTCTCTGTCACACGATACTGGATGATGGTGAATCACCAATCATCTCTGTCACACGATACTGGATGATGGTGAATCACCAATCATCTCTGTCACACGATACTGGATGATGGTGACTCACCAATCATCTCTGTCACACGATTCTGGATGATGGTGACTCACCAATCATCTCTGTCACACGATTCTGGATGATGGTGAATCACCAATCATCTCTCTCAGACGATACTGGATGATGGTGAATCACCAATCATCTCTGTCAGACGATACTGGATGATGGTGACTCACCAATCATCCCTGTCAGACGATTCTATATGAATACAGCGTCAGATTCGATATTCAGTAACCCGTCAACGATCGTCTATAAAGGATGTCCCTGACCATAATCTAAGACCTTACCCACACGATGTACCATTGAAGAATAGTAAGATTTGTGTAGCTCTGCGTGACATCTTGCTGAATATATAAACTGTATGTGGCGAACATTCAACAGCTCTGCGCACTCTAGTTCACTAAATAAGGCCAGAGAAAGCGGACCATCAACAGCTCTGTCAGGCATTTTAGTGGAATGGTTGATGACAAGCCTGTGACACATATGATTTGGATGAGGTTGATGAGGGTGAACTATCAATAACTCTATGGAACGTTTGTTGAATTAGGTTGAAGACGGTAAACCATCATCTAATTTGGACATTATGTTAAATACGGTTGAAGAGGATGAGCTATCAACGGTTCAGAACGTGTCATTGGATTGAAACTGTATGAGCTGAAACTTCATAACTCTGTCCACTTTATATTTTATCAAATTGGAGGAAAGGAACTTCCACCAGCTCTGTGAGAGAAGATAGAGGTATGCAGGTTGAAAACATCGACTTTAAAGCATCTGATTGATGGAGATTTGCGTTCCACGACTATAGTAGACTATATATCAGTAATATGGTTTTGCATGCCCCATGGTTACTTTTTCATACCATGGTCCGGTTTTGCGTTCCACGACTATAGTAGACTCTGTATATCTATCATGTGGTTTTGCATGCCCCATGTTTACTTTTTCATACCATAGTCCGGTTTTACGTTCCACGACTATAGTAGACTCTGTATATCAATAGTATGGTTTTGCATGCCCCATGTTTACTTTTTCATACCATGGTCCGGTTTTGCGTTCCACGACTTTAGTAGACTCTGTATATCAATCATATGGATTTGCATGCCCCATATTTACGTTTTCATACCATGGTCCGGTTTTGCGTTCCATCACTATAGTAGACCCTGTATATCAATAATATGGCTTTGCATGCACCATATTTACTTTTTCATACCATGTTCCGGTTTTTATCATAACTGGACTAACATTTCTCTTCATAGAGACCCACGTAACCAGTGGAATTTGCAGCACAGCTGTTGCACAGAAGGGTGAACTATGCGATACTCACTGCACATGCGCGGATGGTAACAATTTAGTATTTTACTTCAATAAATCAATTTCTTTTATTTTTTCTTCAGTAAGTCTTCCTAAGAATCAGGGACATCTGCGGTAAATGATCGATTTGTAGTAATCTGCCTGAAGCTCATGAACTAGCTGAAGATTCGATTTGTACAACCTTAAATCACAGGCGCCTCTTGAATTATAGGCTCTTTATATCGACATTTAATGTATGATTAGCAATTATCTTAAATATGATGAAATTAATACAAGAGTTGGTCAACAATTGCAACTGGTATGATTTCAGATTTGAAGTACGGATGAAAGGTCAACTGAAATATGTGGTGTGTTTTGTGTGTGATTGGTGTATCTCAAATGTTCCGGCTTGGCTGTATTAAACACAAACTACCTCTTCATATATTTCTTTATATAGGACTTGAATGTTATGTACCAATGGGACCGCTACAGTTGACGAAATGTTACGATGCCGCTTATGTCCAAAAGGAACGCGAATACTGGAAGAAATGTCAGGCTGCGGACCCACCATGCATTCTCCCTCTGGGCCGTTAATCTCTTTGGATGTCTCTATTTTGATCACTTTGTGCATTTGAATGTTCTGAATTACATGTGCAAACCAAAATATTTGCTATTCAATCATAACAAATCGTAAATTTATTATGAGAGCGGCCATTGGATCCCTTTTGAAAGGCGTATAGTTCACTCTCTGAATCTAAAATGCATGAATAATAAGTAAGGAGCACGCAATTACTTGAACCTGGACTTTTTTGACTTATTTTTGATACATTATATATACTTGCCTACATGGTTACAATCAACAGAACTAGTTACATCCACAATACATTCTTCTGGTTGCTTTATACACCAACGTGATCATCTATATTTGATCATTCGATAAATGGAGTTTTGGGCAGAATGGGCATGTCTCTCATTTGCCTTTACTGAAACCCAGTGACGTATTGACAACTCTCGTTCTCGATCTGCTTATTCCAGGGAATCCGTGTAAGTTATCAAAGGGAATGCGTCACATCGACTGCAGTGAGTGCAAACTAAATCATCGCCATCACAAACTGTTGGCCTTTTTTCATTGAAATAGAAAATGGCTGTCATCCTGATGAAGGCACCGAAATATATACCATTGTTGTGGAGATCTGTGAACGTTCCAATGAAGTCCTAATTACAAGCGTCAGGTCCGTCATTCATAATTCAGTCGTCCATTAAAGAATATCCGCGTCCATAATCCAAAGACCTATTCCATATAACAGTATTAGCACCAAATCCAAAAAGACAATCATAGTATACAAAAACATAGGCTAGTTTTCTGCAAGAGAGAAGCTGTCAACAGTTTTCAATGATGCCGGCAAGACATCATGATGTTCCAAAAATATCAAATCCGTATCGCTGATCGGTATTCTTGATCCATAATATTCGTTGTAAAGTCGTCATCTAGAGAATGATGTATCTCAGTCACGCTTTGATTGTGACCGTTCATATGAGCACCATGAGGATCTAAGGGTTAAGCGGAATTAGACACAAGTTACGAAACGTACCGCCATAGATCTTGCACGCTATGCTCGTATTTTGCTATCAGCATGCGATATGAAACTTTGAGTAGAGGCGCTTGGTGGTATAGCCCTGTTTTATAAGTTTCTGCAACAATGTTTGAAGTTGATTAAAATCGTCACATTTAACACAGGATCTAGCAAATTCTACGAGGTGAGATATGTATACGCCATATGCAGGTCCCACTGGAATATTACTGTCCAGAAAGGGATAGTTTACGATGTCGAAATTTTAATCATCTCTTTTGTCATAAAGTCGACGGGAGAGAAGGTCCGCTTCATTTTATATATAAAAGCGTTCTATATAGCGTTTGGTGAATGAGAAGGAACGGGCTTTGAATGGATCGGTTTTTGAAAGCGCCTGCATATAGTCATATTCATAAGAGAACAGATGTACCATCGTATCTATTAGTACTGTGTTGGCTTTTCGCTTTTGGATTTTGGTTGGCCGATGGTCAACGGTGACCATGTTGTAAGGAGTATATTTCTCTTGGGCAAATTAAACTAGCATGCAAAGTTCCGCATCGGTTCATTGCTCTAAGAAAACTGTGTTCAATATTTGCGATACGAGGTCCTCAATATATATTCATCCGTGTACGTTCGTAGAAATATGGATGACACTGTGCCGACAGCCTTATTTTTGCCCCAGACGGGAAGAAATACTTCCCAAGTATACATCGGTAACCTTGAATATTCTATCTATATTATAAATATTCTATTCACATTCAACATACTTTATTTGACTTTAAAGCTATGGTGCTTTAGATTGATAGATGTGCACATCTAGTTTAGACTTGTCAAGTAATGTGTTCGAACCACCCATCCTCACATATTCTCTCACGTTCAAGACCTAACTGGGGTATCAACTTCAATTCATAAATAATACACGTATAAGTTATCAACGCAAAATAGCGGCAATTTGACAATATAAGTATACAATTCAAGAATATCATACGCAATGTGGGTCTTATATATTTGCACGAACAAAGGCGCTCAAAATAATAGCCACCCGTTCAAATAACATGGTTCCCGGTTGATATAAAATCATCAGAGAGGACTAATTGCCGAAGCGGAGAGGACGGTTTTGACATGTCATGCTCCCGGTCATTAATTCAGATTGACAAGAGCTCTTGTTTTCTTTCCTTATATGACTGAAGATGGTGTCTTCTGCATAATTGACTGTGATGATTTCAGTTATTACTGTCTCATTATACAGTCTCGACATTCTAGCAGGAAACATAACTGCCCCGGGCCTTCCGCCGAGAAGCAGACAGATAAATTAGAGGTTTCCCGGTTATGATTGTTTCCGTGGTTGGTGTCATTATTTATTAAATCTGCTTTGGGGGAAATAAAATATTGTGAAAAGACGTTTGATATTACGCATCAGTGTGAAGTACAAATATTTATACGGCTCCGACGGTGGAGGGGGTGTGCATTCCCTATGCTACTGCCATGCAATTTGAAATTATTATTATTCGATTATTTTCTTCACTCTCAAAATGATTCAGTGTTCTGGCCATACAGCCACAATTCACTTTCAGAGATTTCAGCTTGAGATACAGGACATATTCGCTGGAATTGGCGACGAAATCCCTGAAATCTTCCCCCATGAAGACAATATTTTTCTGAAAGCCTATCATATGCCAAGTTGAAGACCACGTTTTTGTATCTCTGGTCACTGGGACGTTTGGATCGACCAACAGTTTTCAATGATGACAGTAAGACATCATAATGTTCTTACTGTCTCCGTGGTCTAGCTACCACAGAGAATCGACCAACAGTTTTCAATGATGACAGTAAGACATCACAATGTTCTTACTGTCTCCGTGGTCTAGCTACCACAGAGAATCGACCAACAGTTTTCAATGATGACAGTAAGACATCATAATGTTCTTACATTCTCCGTGGTCTAGCTACCACAGAGTATCGACCAACAGTTTTCAATGATGACAGTAAGACATCATAATGTTCTTACTGTCTCCGTGGTCTAGCTACCACAGAGTATCGACCAACAGTTGTCAATGATGACAGTAAGACATCATAATGTTCTTACTGTCTCCGTGGTCTAGCTACCACAGAGAATCGACCAACAGTTTTCAATGATGACAGTAAGACATCATAATGTTCTTACTGTCTCCGTGGTCTAGTCTACCACAGAGAATCGACCAACAGTTTTCAATGATGACAGTAAGACATCATAATGTTCTTACTGTCTCCGTGGTCTAGCTACCACAGAGAATCGACCAACAGTTTTCAATGATGACAGTAAGACATCATAATGTTCTTACTGTCTCCGTGGTCTAGCTACCACAGAGAATCGACCAACAGTTTTCAATGATGACAGTAAGACATCATAATGTTTTTACTGTCTCCGTGGTCTAGCTACCACAGAGAATCGACGAACAGTTTTCAATGATGACAGTAAGACATCATAATGTTCTTACTGTCTCCGTGGTCTAGCTACCACAGAGAATCGACCAACAGTTTTCAACGATGACAGTAAGACATCATAATGTTCTTACTGTCTCCGTGGTCTAGCTACCACAGAGTATCGACCAACAGTTTTCAATGATGACAGTAAGACATCATAATGTTCTTACTGTCTCCGTGGTCTAGCTACCACAGAGAATCGACCAACAGTTTTCAATGATGACAGTAAGACATCATAATGTTCTTACTGTCTCCGTGGTCTAGCTACCACAGAGAATCGACCAACAGTTTTCAATGATGACAGTAAGACATCATAATGTTCTTACTGTCTCCGTGGTCTAGCTACCACAGAGAATCGACCAACAGTTGTCAATGATGACAGTAAGACATCATAATGTTCTTACTGTCTCCGTGGTCTAGCTACCACAGAGAATCGACCAACAGTTTTCAATGATGACAGTAAGACATCATAATGTTCTTACTGTCTCCGTGGTCTAGCTACCACAGAGAATCAACCAACAGTTTTCAATGATGACAGTAAGACATCATAATGTTCTTACTGTCTCCGTGGTCTAGCTACCACAGAGAATCGACCAACAGTTGTCAATGATGACAGTAAGACATCATAATGTTCTTACTGTCTCCGTGGTCTAGCTACCACAGAGAATCGACCAACAGTTTTCAATGATGACAGTAAGACATCATAATGTTCTTACTGTCTCCGTGGTCTAGCTACCACAGAGAATCGACCAACAGTTTTCAATGATGACAGTAAGACATCATAATGTTCTTACTGTCTCCGTGGTCTAGCTACCACAGAGTATCGACCAACAATTGTCACTGATGACAGTAAGACATCATAATGTTCTTACTGTCTCCGTGGTCTAGCTACCACAGAGAATCGACCAACAGTTGTCAATGATGACAGTAAGACATCATAATGTTCTTACTGTCTCCGTGGTCTAGCTACCACAGAGAATCGACCAACAGTTTTCAATGATGACAGTAAGACATCATAATGTTCTTACTGTCTCCGTGGTCTAGCTACCACAGAGTATCGACCAACAGTTGTCAATGATGACAGTAAGACATCATAATGTTCTTACTGTCTCCGTTGTCTATCTGCGACAGAGAATCGACCAACAGTTGTCAATGGTGACAGTAAGACATCATAATGTTCACATAAAATACTCATCACTCATCAGTTTTCTTTATCTAAGGGATTTCAAGTGGTTTTCGTTTTCTAGAGTATGACGTATGAATCAGGTTACGCGTGATGCGGACGGCACATCGGTCTATAGGTTAGACTGGTCAGTTGGATATATGCTGTAACATGTATTGTCTGAAACGTGTTTTTCCAAAGCCTGAAGGCCCAGGCTGCCGTCAAGATATATCACCTTGTTGGTCAATTTTATAGAACAAAGAAAGCAATAGTACTACTTCAATGTCAGAGCACGGCAACTTTGCCAAGTTAAACAGAATTTGAATAAGTCTATCTTAAAAATCTGTGATGAGCCGTTCTGCCTGAATTTAGTAAGAAATATCTCATTTATAAATAAAAAATGGAACCAATAGGGCATTATTGTACGGGGTCAATTTGTATATGTCATTCCGTCGTGTTGTATCTACAACATCAGGGCACGACCCCTGGAACAGATAAAGTCATTTAAAAGCCCAGTTCCCACCCCGTCTAATGTTAAGTTGATGGATACGGAGCTCCGCGCATTGGTGACTTGAAAATTGTTGCATGTGACGCTTAGATGCAAAATATCGTAGATAAATTTACAGTAGCCATTAGTACGACATTCTTATACAATAAATTGTATATTACACTGATTGTATCAGGTTGCCTTCATATATAATTTGTACGTCATTGACGTCGTTTTTACATAATCAGCGAAAATGTTTCATATAGCTTGACTTGACTAATTTAGAAATAACACGGTTAAAAACTATAAGAATGTTACCTCTCTCACCCCAGCCGGTATACATATCCTATGCTAACACCCCCACCCTTCAATCAGCTTGGAAAGGACCATATTTGTATGCTTGTGTTTGCCAGCCATTTTCATTACCGGTATCTTATCGAATGTATCTTAAAGAATTTTAGATCCATCAATCCAAAAGCCTTAATCAATTAAACATTATGTTTGTTCAGCAAGAAGCCGTTCCCGGAAGAATCAGGATGACGACGGCATTTCGTCTTACAATATGTTGGCATGGTTTTATACCAATTCAAGGATGTTGTCCGTCACCAAAAATTAGCTATAACATGAAGATGATCGTCTTGACGTATGCATTCTTTCGCGTATACGGTAGAAAATGATAAGAAGGCACAAGAAATGTTGAAATGAATGCTCTATATATTAATTAAATGCAACATATAAAGGTGGCGGGAAAAGATGCCGGCGTACTGACAGGAAGTCATGTGACCTCACACACCAATATTCTGACTGCATATCTAAAAACATCATAAGAACCAAAAGTGATCCCTTTGATGATTTATATCTCAGCCATGCTTTTATTGTAGACGCTCATGTGGACATCTTGAATGACATTACCCCACAGCCCCTAAAACCGGCTTGAGCAATATTAGCGGTATCACATAGGAGCTACAAAACAATTTAATTACAAATGATGCCCCCAACAGAAGGTTATGCCGCGAGCCTAAAATGATAAGCTATGGTGTCGAAACAGTTTGAAAATATTTCCTAAAACTATTTACTTTTAGGACAAATAATTAATATGAGAATTTTGAATTTACAATAATGCAAGGCCAAAATTAAGATGAAATACAAAAGCTGCGGCGTTAATGAACTCGTTCATGAGAAATGTGTGTTTGGGGAGAAAGTGACCATAATAACAAGAAAAAAAGTAAATAAAACGGCATATTGGATGACACTTCATGGCTGCCATATTGAATTTGCTCATGATAGTGTGCACGGTCGGAGCACATGCAGATATGCCCAAAATGTCCTGAAATGATAAGCAATAATGTGAAGTATACATAGCACAATAAATGTGTATTTTGCTGTGAACAAAAACAAATTCGAAATTAGAATAGAAACGCAAATAAGATGAAACTTTCAACTTAACCCCTTATGGACGCCACTTTGAATTTCCTCGTGTTGCTTGAAGCAGAAAATAATGCGAATAGGCAAAAAATGAGCAGGCAATGACAATCTCTGATATGAAGTAGCCCAAAGATGAAATCTGTGTACTTGTAGGTGACAAACGTCCTATAATTTAGAATGGAAAAGTAAATTACAACACGTTTCAGATTACTTCTTATGGCCACCAATTTGAATTTTCGTTGTCCTCATGGAAAGTTTTGAACTCTTGTACTTTAAGATCCTCATGGTGTTAATATGAACAGTCACAATCAAAGCGTGACTGAGATACATCATTCTCTAGATGACGACATTACCACTAATATCATATGGATTAAGAATACTGATCAGCGATACGGATTTGATATTTTTGGAACATCGTGATGTCTTGCCGGAATCATTGAAACCTGCTGACCGCTTCTCTCTTGCAGAAAACTAACCTATGTTTATGTATATTCCTACGAAGTAAGCTCTCGTTTGCAAATTGTCCGGTAATGAGTGGGTGAGTGAGTGAGTGAGTCCGTCCGAATCCTTTCGTCAGTAGAACAGTAGAACAGTAGAACCTTGATTTTTGGCATGAAGGAGCATTAGGGGACTCTTACCAGCAAGTTCTGAGCTGGCCTACTTTTGATAAAAATTTCTGGTGTTTTTTGATCAAAATCACTGCTGATCCCGACTTGGGCTGTGCCCATCTTAATATAGGCAGGATTTCAACTTGGGGCGTGGGGGATTTCCAAGAGTTCAGTTCGCGTCGGAGTCCTGATGCCTACCCTCCTTCGTAGGTCCTGTGACGTTAGTCACGCTGCCATGTATACTATGATTGTCTTTTTAAATTTGGTGCTAATGCTGTTATATGGAACATGAAATAGGTCTTTGGATTATGGACGCGGTTATTCTTTAATGGACGACGGCTGAATAATGAATGACGGACCAGACACTCGTAATTTCAAATTTTCTAATAGTGTGCCTAGCATGACTAAATCTGGTATGAATGAGTTCAAGCGTGGGAAAATATAACATATTCCTAATTATACGAGACACACCAATTTCAGACGGCACATCATGGTCGCTATTTCGAGTTGTCCAATGGTGCTTTTCACAGAAAGTGCAAAACTGACTCAAAGAAGTCCCAAATATCAGGTTGCCAACCTGAAATAGCTTGATGAATGTGTGATTTGAGACAAATGCAGCACAGTTGACGCTTGTCGATAATATTGTTAAAAAAAAACAATAGACCCACATAGTAAACACGGGGAATCTACCCTTTGAACAGAGTGTTATGCAAATAAGCTCAAAGTAGTTTCAATCTGTTTACCTATGAAGTTACGCAAGAAACAGTGAATAAGTGAATTAGGTTTACATGACCTCATATGGCATCTGTAATCTCATACATGGCACCAAAGGCCAAAACTGAAAATAGTATCTAGTCATTGCCATCCTATGTAATCCAGCGTGCAACACATAATGCGATCCATACATTTTCGAGCTCATTTCGTTCAATTGGCTGATTCACTATCACTATTTACATAAAGTAGGCTCTGTCGTATCAATGACGTCACAATGGCGTCACATTAACGTACCATTTCAGCTATATCCGTAAAAATCGTGCACTATCTCAGACATTATTCAATCCTGCATCTAATGATACCAAATATGTTACAGTTTGATGAACAATTAGATTGGAGGAAATGATAAATATAATCAAACTCCAAATCTTTAATATTAAACATTACAAGTCACACGCACCAGTGTCCAAAGTACAAATAAGTGTTATTCAAAAGATAAAGGGCTTCAGAAAACTAGTGTCTACAAAATTAGAGGTGGGGGTATGGTTAGCTAAAATCGATAAATTCCAAGCGCTATAGAGCGGCATTAATATAAGCTAGCCCTGTTCGCCCATGCTTAACTGAATAAACATGTTGTTCCACACATTGCAGACTAGAATTTGAGAGTCATCTGTAAATATTTGATTGAGCTTTATTATCGCGAGTTGGGATATCGAAATCACACGATTTTCGAGTGCTGGCACATGAATTGGTCAGATTCTGAAAATGTGGCTAAATGTAGACAAGTAGTGGGGGTAACTTAATCTTAAGGAATAGTGAGAAAATCTCTACTGAATTTTAGCAAAGCTGTACTCTGAAGTGACTAACGGCTAGGTCCATATATTGCGTTTCACACATGGATAATTGATTCTTGTTTTAAACCTGGATAGAACGAGATTGAACTGTCCATCACTGCGCTGTCTCATCAAGAGACAATACTGTGGTGCGGAGAAACTCAGCACGTAACCTTCGTGCTCTTGGCCAACAAATCTATCTTATTTCAATCATGTGGTTCCACGGCCTTAATGAAGTCACACAAGCATTGTAAGAGATCTTATTCCAAGAAAATTGGGAGTTAATAGGTATTTTGTTATCTTACATGTGTTTTCCGCCATTTGATCGGAATACTTTGTTTGTTATAGTTTATACATTTCAAGCTAACACATGTTTTCGGATACCTCAGGTCATAGACCAGCCAGGAAGCTCTGACAGTTGCCCACTCCGACTTTAACTAACAATATAAATGTCATTTTCGGTAACAAAAAATTCAACACATACATACACATTAATATGTATAGTTCTGTTGGATAAGAATAATAATTATAATTGTCTTTACGCTTACATGTATATATAGTCACTAATCCCTTCAAGGAAGACAAACAAATACATCTTATTAAAACATGGAAAACATACAGAATGCAATAAATGATTGTCACCCTTCAATCTGGATGTTCATCGACTCTTTGAGGAAAGACAACGCCATGGTCTCGACATCCTTCCTACAACACGATGTCGGCCAGTCACCCAGGAAACGACAGAGGCTTGTCCCAAATTGACTTCATCGGATCTGTACTGACAGAAGACATGGTGCCAAGATTATTCTGCTCTTATCTTATTGTGCTGCAATACCGATGTTCTTATTGTGCTGCAATACCGACGTTCATTCATATCTTCTATCAAAGAATATGTGCAACACAAAAATGTGCAAACTTCTTAAATGTATGTGTTATAACAGGGATACCATAGTAGAAGGTAGCAATGATTTCGAGCCGTATTTTCCAGGGAGGTAACTCTTGGTTCCTTTTTTCCGCCACGGGGCGCTCTTGTAGGTATGACGTCACTTCCGGTCTGGGAGAATGGAGCGTGGCCTGGGAACATGATAGGATATGTACTGACCTGTCTGTGGGTTTTTCCACAATGAGGGTTTTTTCCCGCCAGAATTTCGCTGTCGTCTGCTTGGGGTTGTCACGTGCCGAACACCTGGCTCCTCGAATTGCAACATTGTTGCACGTTCGCTACAATGTTGCATTTCCCGCCAGAATTTCGCTGTCGTCTGCTTGGGGTTGTCACGTGCCGAACACCTGGCTCCCCGAATTGCAACATTGTTGCACGTTCGCTACAATGTTGCGAAGATGTCACGGAGATCACCGAAGAGACACGGAGGTGCCCGAAGAGACACGGAGATCCCCGAAGGGGGCGAGAGGGGTCCCTAGTGTACCGATTGGGTCGTATGAGGTATCAATGTGAAGCATTCGTGAAGGGGCATCCGATGGGGTGAGTGTGGGGTTGAAATATCGTCAATCTGCGCATGCGCGGTAGACCAAGGGTATGGAAATAAACGTTTTGGGGTCTACGGGAGCCCCTAGTGGTCCGATGGAGTCCAGTGAGGTATCAATGTGAAGCCTATATGAGGGGGCATCCGATGGGCTGTGTGTGGGGTTGGAATATGGTCATTCTGCGCATGCGCGGTAGACCAAGGGTATGGAAATAGCCGTTTTGGGATCTAGGGGAGCCACTAATGGACCGATGGGGTCGAGTGAGGTATCAATGTGAAGCCTATGTGAGGGGGCATCCGATGGGCTGGGTGTGGGGTTGGAATATGGTCATTCTGCGCATACGCGGTAGACCAAGGGTATGGAAATAGACGTTTTGGGGTCTAGGGGAGCCACTAGTGGGTCGATGGAGTCGTATGAAGTATCAATGTGAAGCATTCGTGAAGGCGCATCCGACGGCTGGGTGTGGGGTTGAAATATCGTCATTCTGCGCATGCGCGGTAGACCAAGGGTATGGAAATAGACGTTTTGGGGTCTAGGTGGGTCCCTAATGGACCGATGGGGTCGAGTGAGGTATCAATGTGAAGCCTATGTGAGGGGGCATCCCACTGGGTGGATGTGGGGTCGGAATATCGTCATTCTGCGCATGCGCAATAGAGAAAGGGTATGGAAATAGACGTCTTGGGATGTAGGTGAGCCACTAATGAGCCGATGGAGTTGAGTGAGGTATCAATGTGAAGCCTATGTGAGGGGGCATCCGATTGGACTAGGGTCTCGGCCGTTGTCCACATTCTGCGCATGCGCAGACAGGGAATTCTGGGAAAAGGGTGTGGAAATAGACGTGTTAGGGTTTAGGTGAGCCCCTAATGATCCTATGGTGTCGTATGAGGTCTTATTTTGAAGCTGTCGTGAGGGAGCATCCGCCTGGGCTAGTGTGTCGTTCGTTGTCAATAGTCTGCGCATGCGCAGTCTGGCCGTAGTATAGAAATAGACGTGTTGGGGTTTAGGTAGGCCCCTAATGGTCTGATGGGATCGAGTGAGGTATCCATGTAAAGCAGTCGTGAGGGAGTATCCAACGGGCTGGGTGTGACGTGGAACTGCCGTCATTCTGCGCATGCGCAGTAGAGAAAGTGTATGGAAATAGACATTTTGGCGCCGACATGGATCACTATGGGTCCGATGGAGTCGTATGAGGTCTTATGTTGAAGCTCTCGTGAAGCAGCATCCGACTGGACTCAGGGTTCATCCGTGTTCAAGAGTCTGCGCATGCGCAGTCTGGTCGTAGTATAGAATGCAGGCATGTTGGGGGATGCGTGAGGGTGTGTGTGTGTGACCCACCACTAGGGATCCATGGTTGTGGTTGGGTGGTGGTGTGGGTTCTGCGCACAGACGTCACTTCCGGGTTTCACTAAAACTACCTTCGAACACAGAAGAGTTCCATTGTTCCCCTTAGACATAGGGGTCCGGATGTTCAACCTCCGGGGTTTTTTCCGGCCCGGCCCGGACCGGCCCCGCCCCGCCCCGCCTCGGCCGCAGCGCGCGCGCGCGGGTTACTCCGGCCGCAGCGCGCGCGCGCCTTATCCGGCCGCACGCCTGCGCGGGTGAATTTCGGATTATCCTAGGCCACTGATGGGCTACTTTCTCCACGGTGTTCGAAGCCAGTTTCAACGAATCCCCACATATCTGTTATAGCCTTCATGCATTATGCTCATATAGAAAACACACAAGACAGGGTTTTTTGGGTGAGATCTCAATTTGCTTTTTTTTATTCAACAACAACAACGTGAGAACAACCACGTGAAAACTGAAGCCCAGAACAGGGGGCTTGTACATTGAAATCGATAGAACTTAAGCCCATAACAGGGGGCTTGAACATTGAAAGAACTTAAGCCCAGAACAGGGTGGGCTTGTACATTGAAGGAACTTAAGCCCAGAACGGGGCTTGTACATTGAAATGATGGGCGGTCCAGTCATATACGAGTACATCGCGGTCCTCGGCCTTGGGGTACTCGTCAAACATCTGTGCGATGGTAGATAAGGGTCTTCCCCGGCATCGATGGTACAGGTAAAACAAGCAATATTCTCCGCACACGCTACTGGCCAGGCTTTGCAACGTTTGACTGTTCCAACACCACGTCTCTGTGCCTTGATCCATGAAGTCTGTTAAATCGGGATGGAGGGGTGGCAGACCGTACGGGTCAAAGTATTCCCCCTGCTGTTCTGTCAAGTACACGGCCACCCAGTGTTCACCGGGTCGATCCATCGGGTCCGTGTTGAGAACGTAAGCAGCCGGATACATACGGTCTAATGGAAACACATCTCGGGCGAACACCCCTTGAAAGACCATACGTGTCTCTGGGTCATTCTCCAGCACGGTGGTTATCTGGTCTGTATCCATGTTAGATGGAGAAGTCACACAGGACGTTGCGCGCCTTGTCCACTTGAATGATGTTGTCAAACTCGGCGTAGCAGATCACATTGACGGTGGTCGCCAGGGCTCGTGCAAAGTGGATTTCCAACCGTAAATTGCCTTGCTTGGCCAGGGCCAGCTGATGGTCGTTCTCTAAGGTGGGGGTCAGATCGAAACAGAACAACGTGTATCCGTTCGCGTAGTCCTCCCGACTGATCATATTCCCTTCGTCCTGGTTGATTTGACCGGTGGCTGTAAACAGGCTCTGATAGGCTCGAATGAAATTCGCGCGCCCAAAGTTCAGTGTTAAGGCCGTGGCTGGGACCTGTTGTCCATCCACATGCAGGGCCACAAAATTGATGCCGAAATGTTTAAAGTCAAACGGGTTCTCTGGGTAGGCTCCGCTGAAACTGGTATTTTCCACACAGGCCAGGATCAATCGCTTGGGTAGTTCCCCCAGGAACAGGTTTTCTTTGTTGGCGCTCATATTTCCAGCAGACACAGAGAACACTTTGGTTTGCACACGTCGGATAGGGTACTGGGCTGGTTTTGTTTCCAAGGCTTTGAGGTGTCCCAATTGAACGACTGGATTCGGTTTCACTTTTCGGACATACAGGACTGCGTCTTGGATGACAATCTTATAGTCAGCTGCATGCCCGTCTACGTTAGTGGCCATCAAGGCGAAGGTCGGAGGCGCCCGTATCAGTCGGATTTTGATGGGGATCTTGTTCAAGAGGTACCGGTCTTGCATGAAGATGTCTGCGTGCAGTCGACCCATGAGATCCACCGAGACGCCGTTCGCGGTCAAAGCCTTCCGTTTGTTATATCCCACATTGTCGTTCTCTACGCCCATGTGCTGGGCTGTGTCCTGGTAGAATAAAGCGGCTGTCAGTTGAGATTTTTAGCCTCTCGTCCATGCGACAACAGCGTCTCGATGTAGGCTCGATAGGGGTACGTGTTGGTCGAGTCACTGATGAGTTTGTCGCTGAGAAATATATCCACCTGTTGAAACATCGAGTGCAGCCAGAGATTCGTCGGGCCCACCGTTGCTTGGTCGACGATTCTGGAGCCATCTCCATTGACGATCTTGGCTTTCACATACAAGTATGTATGGGCTAAATCCACATAGGCCGTATCCGCATTACTGATGGTGAACTCGATGGGCCCTGTTTCGTTGATGCTGGAGAGCGGGAGATGCTCCACCCATAATCCTTGTTCGGCACTGGTCTGTGTGGGCGGGACGGTCCACAAATCAAATTCACTGTTGGTGGAGGGGCAGGACTCTGCGTGGATCAAGGACATGTTTTAAGAAAAGATATCCTGGGTCTTCGATGTGCGTCGTCGCTGGGTCGGTCGTCGACTGGTGCGTGGTCTCGGTGGTGCAGGTCTTTTATTCCCTACGGTGCGTTGTGCTTTGGCCACTAAGACGCCTCCTGTTTCTTTGGCCCGTCGTTTCAAGGCTTCTTTGGGTGCCGTACCCCCCAAGACATCACCGGCGACTTGCAGTCCACTGCGTACCGCTTGTTTGCCGATTGCTTTCACCCTACGCGTCACCAAGGGCAGGAACGTTTTGACGATGCTCCCGAGTATGTTCCCCAGTCCATGTCCTCGTTGCATGCGTGCACCACTAAAGACCGGAAGGCCACCGCCGGTCTGTTGGGCATAATAGTCCATATAGCTGCGTGCATCGCACTCGTAAGGCACCTTCATTATACAAAGTGGGGAGCACGTGCTTGTCGAAAATGAAGTGTCAGCACCACTTTCCCGCGTTCGAATGCCACCGGTCGTCCCGTGTCATCTCTTATATCCACCGTGATAGTGTTGATGTCGGTTTGTTGTACGGGTAGGTAGAGCATGTGGGTGAAACTGTGGGTGACTTGATCTCCATACGTCTTTTTAATGGGCATCACCCGTAACAGAGGTGTGTTGATATCGCCCACGATGTGGTTGTCCACCACGTCCGAGTAGACGTAGAGTCCGTACATACCCGACTTCATATCCATCAGGATCTCGCCATGGTGTTCGGTGGGACCAGCGAACGTCTGTAGATGGAAACCCAGCATTTGCTGTAGGATAGGGCTCAGTACGACACTCGCGTTGGCGGTGACGGTAAGCTGTGCCTTTGGTGCTAATACTGTTATATGGAAATGGAATAGGTCTTTGGATTATGGACGCGGATATTCTCTAATGGACGACGGCTGGATTATGAATGACGGACTAGACGCTTGTAATTGTCGTTGTGTGCGTTGTAATCGAAGTCCACGTGATTCTTGAAGGGAAAGGATTTGATGGGTTTTGAAGTATTTGTAATGCCTTATAATGTGAGCCTTATAATGTAACAGTCTTGACAGCCCACCCATGAACTCCTTGGGAGTATCGTATTGGCCTTCGGGGAGGGTGAGTCGGGTGTCTTTTCCTTCGTAGGTCACCTCGTACCACGCTTCATTGGCTCGCACGTTGTACCACGAGTAAGGGTATTGGATATCCACGAGGCCACATTCCCAGCGTCCAGGTAAATGCAACGGTTGCGGTAACTGGGTCACGTACTTGGCCACGGTGTTGTCAGGAAACACATCCAGCGAACTGTTACTGGGTAGGGTGAGGTAAAACATGGCGACTGGGCTGTCCTGCTGCTGCTGTTGGTTTTAATAGGTGTTCCAGGCCTTGGGCGGTTGTGTCCGGCGTCGTGTTCGTCGCGGTGACTTGCTACGTGTCACGGCTCTGGAGATGTGGGGTGTCCTGATCAAGGATGGTTTTTAAAGGTCTGAAAAGAAGGTGCCCGTTGTGGTGGTGGTGTTTTGGGGGGTGACTCCGGTTCCCATTCGGATTCCCAAGAAGGTAGTGGGCCACTCGGCGATTGCTGGGTTCGCTGCATAAAGGCCCAGCGGTGGGGGTTCCCCACCAATTCCTGTGGTACACGCATGTCTTTCAAGCCTTGAGCGAAGACCTCCCATCCTCGAGGATCCGTGTGCGACCTGCGTTTACGCATCAGGTCATTCACTAAATCCGTCATGTGGGTCCCGGGGATCACCTGATTCTGTACCAGTAGTTCGTCTTTATCATTCCAAGTCATGTTAGGATTCTGTTTCATCCGTTGTAATACCAGGCCAGCTTGTTTCTTGAACGATGCAGGTACACTCTTCAGCACTTCGTCTTCCACCCACTGTGGGGCTGTGGGTGCTACCCCTGGTAATGGCGGCTGTTGGAGCGGTGCTGGGGTCGGCGGTGTGTCACGTGGTGGTGGTGGTGGTGGGGTAGAGAAGGTTTTGTATTGGTCCATGAACGTCATGTACCGTTGAAGCGTCTCATTGTACCGTTGTACTTTCTCACTGTCGCTTAACCCCGGTCTCTGTAAGATCTGTTGTATCTCTCCATCGAGGGTGTTTATGGTCTTCACCGTAGGTGGGACAGGGTAGGGCGATTGGAGGTTTTGAAGGAACCGTGGTTCTACGAGGACCATTTTTTTCGTGTGGTTCATTGTCGGCTGAAGAGTCCACCCAATACTGGACCCAACACGGAAGCGGCCAACGGTGCTAAGATGGCCCCGAGAAAGCCGCCTTTCTGTAACACCTTTTTCTTTTGTGTTTGAGGGACCCGCTTCTGGACTAGGGTTCGGAGACGTGTCTTATGCTTGGCCAACTTGGTCTTCTGAGCCGGAGTCAGTGGAACGTTGCCTTTTAACAGGTTGTACCCGATCTCGCACAGACAGCGTACAAGGTCAGGGTCCGCACCGCGTACAATGGTTCGGACCAACTCGGGTGGAGCCGTCTTCAATACACGGAGCGTGGGAGCGTGCTTCCGTACTCGCGCAGACATCATGTACAACTAATGCCAGAACCCACAACTCTGCCCTTTTTATCTACTTCAGAGAACAGAGACAAAGTCAACCATGCTGTGGTATTCATTCTTTTTATTATCCCCATCATCAAAAACACACACCCCAGCTGGGGGAGCCACTGTGGGTGTGTTTACATTATTTTTGCAGGTACACGTGGTGGGCCTCTCCGGGAAAGATGCCGGTCCGTAGTCGAAGGTGGTCGGGGGTGGCTTGCTTGAGGTCGAAGAGCATATACCCGTGCTGAGGGGTTGTGGCATCTTTAAAGGCTTCCAACGCAAGCGGTGTGCGGCCGGGATATATCTGTCTCGCCAGGTGCAGCAGTTGAGTGGTATCTCTCGGGTTTTTGAAGACCACCAGGTAGTGGGCATTTAAGCTGATGTTCCTATGTTCTTTGTTTTTGCTGAACAGATTCTGCACAATGTAGATGATGCTGAGCCGTCGATGATGGCTGCCTTTGGTAAAGAGTTGGGTGACCCGCGCATCCGTCTCCGCCATGAGATCATCCAGAACCACCAAGGTGTCGGGTTCCAAATCGGCCAGGGTGGGTAGGCCTTCCACGAACGTGATGTGGGGCATTGCTGCATACGCGTCCTGCCATTCTCCGTAACACCACACGACTCGGGCAATGGGTGGGGTGATCATGCTGTCGGCGTGTTGAAGGAGCTTCCTGACGAAGTGCGTTTTGCCGGAGCCCGTCGATCCTGCGATGACGCAAGTGAAGGGATGCTGCCACCGAGGGTCCATGGTTCGAGCTGTATGCGCTGTCGTGGTAACCCGCTCTTGTAAATTTGGTACGAGTGAACTGGAGTGGTGGTGGTGGGTACAACGTCGGTCGTCGTTGTCTGTTCACTGTGAGTGATGATGGTGGTGGGTATAACGTCGGTCGTCGTTGTCTGTTCAGTGTGAGGGACGAAATCCAGTGGGTTTTCAGACGTATTGGGTGTACCTGGTGTAGGTGTGGAGCTTGGTGTGGAGCTCGTTGTGGCTTGTATACGGGGTGTGATGATGACTGGGCTCGATACGGGGTTGACTGGTGCTATCTGTAGACTGGTTTCACTGATGGCTGGTGTTCTCAGTTGGTTAAGTAGCGTGCTGACATAGGCTACGTCGTAAAACGCACCTCCGTACAACACACTCAACAGGGTTAGGACTATCACCACAAAGCCCACTTGCGCTTTGCGCGTTTTGGGAGACGCTGTGTTCAAAGGCAGCTGCTGTTTGTCCATAGCACCGTGGTCGAACGTGGAATGAAGGATGACAGTAGTGGTGTCTGGCTTTATAGTCGTTTCACCTGGTTGGCAGCGACCCAGGAATTGAAGGAACTGGGCCAGCCTTGCCATTTGACGAAATGAAACAGTTTGCCACGTCGACGTTCCGTTTTCAAAATCTGCTCCACCGTGTAGTAGTCTTGCTTTGTTTTTACGACAGGCTGTAATTCCGTCTCGTAAAACGTCCCTAGCAACGGTTCCCCTTGAAGATCTTCCAGTTCATAGACTCGCTGCTGTTGGGGTAGGCGTCGTTTAATCAGGAAGTGCTCATCGCTCCAGTTGGGCAAGTAACTTTTCTCAAATTGACCTTTGACTTTGCTGATCCGTACAGGGTCCCCGACCTTGTACACCGCCATCGTCGTTCGCTGCGATTGCCTGGGGTACAAGACACGCCGGACTTGGGCTTCATTGCGTTGGGTCACGGTAATGGGGGCTCTCTCTATACTCCGGTGGTAGGCTCGATTGTAACCACTCACAAGTTTCGGGAGAACATCGATGTACTGCCTTGTATTCTTATAGGTGAAATATATTCTTATAGGTGAAATATTTATACATACGGCCTTTGAATGTCCTGTTGAACCTTTCCACCACGGAAGCCTTAGTCTCGTTGTACGTATGGAAGAAAAACACCTTCTGGGCTTTCAGAAACTGTTGGAACGGCCTGTTGAGGAATTCCGTGCCTTCGTCGGTTTGCAAATACAAAGGTTTGCGCCCGGTCTTGAAGATGTCTTTGAACGCCGCTATGAGATTCGCCCCCGTTTTCGTCCGGATGGGTACCACCCACGCATACTTCGACAGGATATCGATGCACGTCAACATATACCGATTCCCATCGTTGTGTTTGGCAAAGGCGCTCATATCGACCAAATCCGCCTGCCACTGGGCATCTATTCCTCCCACGATGACCTGCTTCCGTAGAAAATGGCGACGGACAGATCGATGTAAGGTATAGGTGTCTTGTTTTCTTAACCAATCTCGGACTTGGGCACGTTGTATCCCCTGGGGTTTGGCCGCTCGATAGAGCCGACAATGCACTATAGGCCGCCGGACTGTCGGGACTGTAGTATAAGTTATCCAACACCTTCTCCCAGCGCTTCATGGTGACAAATGATGATGGACCCTGGCTCTATCGTTTATTTATAACGGGTATATGTTGGGCCGGAGTTTCTTTCTGATTTTCTTCGTTGGCTTCCACAGTGTCCATGGTAAATGACCAGTCCAACTCGTCTGATGACCGCTTGATAAGCACTTGATCCACATCTACCACGGCATCTTCCAATGCAGACCATAGATCAGGGTGAAGGGTACAATGCACTGTGCCTCCATCTAGCCGAGCCAACTGAGCAAAGAAAGGGCCGCGTCGGATGTACACATCGTGACACAAGTGGATGAGGTCGCCGTCCAGTTCACCAGACAACACGCGTTTGAATTTGGTCCAGCCCTCTCGGGACAGACGAATGTGGGCCGGGCACGGTTGTGTAGGGTCCGCATCACAGATGTCTTCCACCTCCTCCATGATATCGACCTTATCCGCATACACGTGCAGGAAAACCTCGGGGTCAAGCTGAGATACGCCAGTATTATATGCTCCATCATGGTCAGTACGTGAATGGTACCAGATTTGACTGTCTCTCGTATTTATAAGGAGAACCCCGTGAGATCAAAGGATCGGGTGGTCATGTCACTGGGCTGACTGAGTCTAGCCGGGTAATCAATGGCATCGTCGTCTGCCTCCGCTTCATTGCTAGACATTTGTTCATTGGGTTCTGCCGCCGCTTCACTCAGGGCACGAGCTCACTCCAACTGAACAGCTGACCGCTCGTCCGGTGTAAACAGCTGGTCCACAATAGGCACCACTTTCTCGAAGGCTGTCCACAAATCGGGGTCTAGGGTGAAGCCTCGCGTAGGGTCTTGGTAACCAGGCGTGGGAAGAAGGGTCCACGGTGTACGTAGATGGCATTGTCTATGTGGATGAGGTTTCCGTCGAGCTCACCGCTCAACACCCGTTTAAATTTGGTCAAGCCGTCACGATACGGTATCAGCGCGCGACCAGCAAACATCTCCATGGTCTTCCACGAGGTTGACTTTATCTTCATAGACGTGTAACCCCACCCGGGGTGTAAGGGGAAGGATGGCTCGTAGGACTGGTGACATGCTTGATCCAATGACGAACGGTGAATGACACACACTCTGTCTGACCCTCGTATTTATGGTGAGGTCCCACTGTCAACGCCACAGCGCCAGGGTCAATAGGGCACAGACTATTGTGAGGCCAACCAGCCGTCGCTGGTTCCGACGTGAGCGCTCGTGGTCCATAGCCCGAGCATCAAGGATGGCTGTCATAGTCCAGTAGTGGTGAGTGATGGCACACCTCTCCATCGAGTGCACTCTGTCGAGGACCGCTTCTGTGAACTCGTTCAGGATGTGGCGTCGCTCCTCGTTGTCGTCGCCATCTGCAAACATGGACCGGACAACTGCTTGGTAACCCGTGAGTGAATTAACCACGGTGGCATGCTGTAAAATGCGAGTCGCATAGGGCTGGATCTCCGTCATGGCTCTGCAAGCGTAGAAATGAAGGTGAGGGATCCAGAGGGACGTGTTTTATAGACCATGTCACACATGCGCGCCTAGATGTAGCTCTACGGGTGTAGTCCGTGATACGTACTATTCTGATTGGTTATGTGGCTCCTATAGAGATAGTAACTTATCGACAATGGGGACTACTTGTTCCAAAGCCGTCCATAGATCGGGATTCAGGGTAAAACCACCGTCGTTCAGACAGAGGAGTCGAGCGAAAAAGGGACCGCAGAAAATGTAGACATCGTCACACAGGTGAATGCTATCACCGTGCAGGTCACCCAACAACACCCGTTTCAAGGTAGTCCATCCTTCCGGTGACAAAGAGACGTGCGCCTTGGGTTCAGGCGTACACCAACACCTAAGTCCGCTATCGATGAGGTCCACTCGTTTGGGGTACAACAATAGGGTGCAGCCAGGTGTAAGCCTCCGGGTAGCCACAGTCCCTTCTTTCGCCTCGGGGTGTAGTAAGTCATCCACCTCGGGGAGTACATCTTTCAGTGCCATCCATAAGGGTGGACAGAGTGTGATATAGGTACCTCCACTCTGTCCAACCGGGGAAAAAGGGAATGCTCTCCAGCAGTGCGTATGTGCACGCCGACTTGCACGTGCATGAAATCCCTTTCGGGGTCTTTTCCCTGTAACAATCGTGTCAATAGAGTCCAGCCTGATAGCGACAACAAAATCTTCACCTTCTGCGGTGCGTCTTGGACCAGCTCCAGGTGATCGTCATTGACGATGAGGTAGACGTCGGACGTCAGTTGGAATAACGCAAGCTCTGTTCCGCTCGCTGCCATGGTGGGGAATGAAAAGCGAACGGTTAGAGAGGTGGCTTTATAGTGTACCTGTTGGGTAGGGTTTTATACACCGTGTGATTCATGGGCACTTGTTATACTCGCTTCCGCCATAAGGTCAATAAGGTTAGAAATGGGCTTTTTTCTACTACGCCCTGTGACGGCCCTTCGTGAATGGGCGTAACCTGTGAACATCATAGGAATGCATGTACTAACCTATCTGTGGGGTTTTCCCACAATGTCGTTCACCTTGGTGTCTTTTCGGGTACGTCCGTGTCTTTTCGGTAAAGTCCGTGTCTTTTCGGTAAAGTCCGTGTATTTTCGGTAACGTCCGTGTCTTTTCGGTAACGTCCGTCTCTTTTCGGGTATATATGAGGGTCTTGAGGGGGGGGGCGACTGTATGTGACGTGTTGTATGTGTTTTTCTCGGCGACGCCCGTGTCTATCATCCGGGCACATCATGTCTGCGCCTGCATTGGGGTATGTATGAGATATGAGATGCGGCATTAGATCACCCCCGCGCGCGCGCGCTGCGGCCGGGGCGGACCGGGCCGGGCCGGGAAAAACCCCGGAGGTTGAACATCCGGACGTCTAAGAGAACATTGGAACTCTTCTGGGTTTGGAGGTGAAACCCGGAAGTGATGTCACAACCCACGTGACCTGCGCAGCAGAATGGAAACGACATCCTAGTCTAGCCCCCTCACATAGGCTTCACATGGATATCTCACTCCATCCCATCGGCCCACTAGTGGCCCACCTAGACCCCAAAACGTCTATTTCCATACCCTTTGTCTATTGCGCATGCGCAGAATGACGATATTCCTACCCCACATCCATCCCATCGGTTGCCCCCTCACATAAGCTTCACATTGATACCTCACTCGACCCCATCGGACCATTAGTGGCCCACCTAGATCCCAAAACGTCCACCCCGTATGGACCTATACACCCATAGCCATGCAGTATAGGCCTATGGGCCTACCCAGGCCTCGGTGACTTTTTCCAAAAATTTCACCGTTTCGCTCCGGGACCCTTCCCATCGTGTTCTAAATGACGAGACGTGAAAACAAATCCAAGCAACCCATATCACAATGAACGTGTGTGAATTTCCCAGGTTGGACCTATACCCCCCATGGCCAGCCTATGGGCCTATATACAGACCTCGGTGACTTTTCCCAAAAATTTCAGCGCTTCGCTCCGGGACCCCTCCCCTCCCACAACCTAGAGGTGATAGGGGGTTTCCCCTAGTTTAGGGGTAAAGTCCGTATTCCGCTTTTTATAGTTTCGGGAAAAAATCCTAATTTTACATGCACCCACCCCCATTGACTTGATAGACAGGTCCCAATAAGCCCGGGGACCGATATTAGCCCTTTTGGCTAGGGTTGATAGGTGTTTTCCCCTAGTTTAGGGGTAAAGTCCGTGTTCCGCTTTTTATAGTTTCGGGAAAAAATCCTAATTTTACATACACCCACCCATGACTAGATGCCCCTTCACGAATGCTTCACTTTGATACCTCACCAGACAGATCAGTACAAGCTCCCACGGACCTCACCGAAAAGACACGGAGTTGAACGACATTGTGGGAAAAACCCAGTACAAGCTCCCACGGACCTGACCGAAGAAATACGGAGGTGAACGACATGGTGGGGAAAAACCCGAGTACATATTCCTCTCACCGAAAAGATACGGAGATGAACGACACAGACAGGTCTGTACATGTCCTATCATCCTCCACGCCCCATTCACCCACACCGGAAGTGACGTCATACCTGCGCAGAACACTACTGCGCACACCTACTCATGACCTCCACCATAAACCGGAAGTGACGTTATACGGGATAGCGCCCCCTGGCGGAAAAAGGGGAACCAAGAGTTACCTCCCTGGAAAACCGACCCGGATCCATGTTCTACCTACTACTACTATATGATACGATACAATACAATAAAATGCAAAATAATACCATACATTACAAAACAATATATTACAATTCAACATATTACAACTCAATATATTACAAAACAATACAATTCTAAACAATACCATACCATACAGTACGGTGAAATATACCATAATACAACACATCACAGTACAAACACACATACACCTTTACATAAAAGAAGAAAGTTAACAAAGATTGTGAATTTTATATAATACGTTTGTACAGCCTATAGTGGCAAACTTCAATTGATAATTTGATTGATAATTTATTGTGTCTCGTGAACAATATGGAATACATGCTCCCCAGACATGCGCACTTTTGTAAACCAAAAGGCGAAGCGCGACGCGAATGTCCGTCGCGCGTCGCGCGTCGACTTTTTAAAAGTCGACGCGCGACGGAAAAAGTCGACGTCGCGTTTTGAAAGGCGACGTCGCCCTCTCCTCGCGCGTCGCGCGTCGACTTTTACAATGTTAGGAGATAGGGCAAAAGTCGACGTCGACTTTTGAAACACGACGTCGAGTTTTGGCCTATCTCTTTTACATGTAAAGAATCGACGCGACCGCGACGGAAGCGACGTCCGCCCTTCACGCGCGACGTCGACTTTTTCCGTCGCGCGTCGAGTTTTGATTCTTCAAAAAGGTGACGCGCGCCGCGAAAAGTCGACGTCGCGTTTTGAAAGGCGACGTCGCCCTCTCCGTTACGGAGCCGTATATTGTGCACCAGTTGGTGAGGAAATTCGCGACTTGTCGACTTTGAAACATGTCGACTTGCCCCGTTTCTTTGCGGCAAGTCGACTTGTTTTTGTCGACTTGGCGCTATATATCTCTGCAAGTCGACATACCAAGAGTCGACTTGTCGTGTTCTTTCGCAGCAAGTCGACTTGCCGCAAGTGGACTTACGGAAGCACTGGTGAGCCATCTTCTTTTCCTGAAAAACAGAATATGTCGACTTATTACAAGTCGACTTGTCATCATCATCATCACAAGTCGACTTATGTATGTCGACTTATTCACTTTTATCACGAAAAATTGCGTTACTTATGATGACTTAGCGTCTTAAAACTACGGAAGCGCATTGGTGCCCCGACATCTTTCGATATGATCGCGAAGTCGACCTATGTATGTCGACTTGTCCACATACCGATGTCGACTTGACGACTTATATCCCGTCATGTCGTCTCCAATTTGTCGACTTGTTTACTTATTCATAATATATTAATAATTTATTAATAGTTATTATGCCTTGTCGACATACCATAAATTGTCTTATATTTAAAAGCGACAAGGCGATTTAATACTAAGTCGACTTGTGCATTAAAACTCGACAAGACGACTTAATGGTAAGTCGATTTATTCAATAAAAGGCGACAAGTCGACTTACATTAAGTCGACATGTGTATTAAAACTCGACAAGACGACTTAATGGTGAGTCGCTTTATTCAATAAAAGGCGACAAGTCGACTTACATTAAGTCGGCTTATGTATTAAAACTCGAAAAGACGACTTAGCGGTAAGTCGATTTATTCAATAAAAGGCGACAAGTCGACTTAATGGTGAGTCGCTTTATTCAATAAAAGGCGACAAGTCGACTTACATAAAGTCGACTTGTATATTAAAACTCGACAAGACGACTTAATGGTGAGTCGATTTATTCAATATTGAAGCCTAGGTTAAATATTGGAACTTTTTTCGACCGAAAAACCGATTCCTTCCAAATTTGGTGTGCTGATAGCCCTGATCCATCTGATTACGAATCAGCAATCGGAATTGAACTAGGTCCCTAAGTTTGTTTTTTTAGAATTTTTGAAATACTGAAAATTTGCCTAGGGCTGAGTATACTGGAAAATTCGACCTTCAGTGATTGACCTCAAACTTCCTACTAAAGTATTTTGGAGGTCAGGAATTACGAATATGAGGTCAGATTTGACCTTGACCTTGACCTTGACCTTGAAATCGGGTACCGAACATTGGCGTATGACTTTGACCTTGTCGGAAGGTCACAATATATAAATGGACGACCTTGACCTTTTGATATGTGATGACCCCATGACCTGGGCGTTGATCCATGACCTTGACCTTGACTTTTGACCTTAGGGTCAGAAATGCGATACCACAATCGGAATGCACTATCGCAAATTTGACCTTGAGGGCGAGAGTCAAGGTCAAGGTCAAGGTCAACACCAAGGTCATCGGGTCATCACATATCAAAAGGTCAAGGTCGTTCGATATTATCCTGTGACCTTACGACAAGGTCAAAGTCATACCCAAATTTTCGATCAGACATTTTGAGGTCAAGGTCGAGGTCAAGGTCAAATCCGACCTCAGATTCGTGACCTCTGACCTCTATATAGCTTTAGGGCGAAGTTTGAGGTCAATCGCTGACAAAAAAAATTCCAACCAAATTTTCACTAAGGGGGGTGGGTATAGGTACCCTTAGGAATTTTTGGAGGTCAAATTTCAACCTTCATGGAATCGCCTCAAATTTTGTGTATATAGGTTTTTGAGGTCACTGATCACGAATCCGAGGTCAAAATTTGCATTGGTTTGATAGAAAAAAAAGTGTCCATTGAAGCACAGGTTAAATATTGGAATTTATGTAGAGAAAGGGGCGGCGTAGAGAAAGGGGCGGCGTTCTGCTCGCCCACATTGTTGAACACCCAAAAAAATATTTAAAAAAAGTTTAAACCATGGGCTTTTATTTGATGTATTGCACGCTGACCTAGGACCCTAAGTTTTTTTTTTACAGATTTTTGGTTTGATAGAAAAAAAAGTGTCCATTGAAGCCTAGGTTAAATATTGGAACTTTTTTCGGCCGAAAAACCGATTCAGTTCGACCTTCAGTGATTGACCTCAAACTTCCTTCTAAAGTATTTTGGCGGTCAGGAATTACGAATATGAGGTCAGATTTGACCTTGACCTTGACCTTGACCTTGAAATCGAGTACCGAACATTGGCGTATGACTTTGACCTTGTCGGAAGGTCACAAGATATAAATGGACGACCTTGACCTTTTGATATGTGATGACCCCATGACTTGGGCGTTGATCCATGACCGTGGCCTTGATTTTTGACCTTGGGGTCAGAAATGCGATACCACATTCGGAATGCACTATCGCAAATTTGATCTTGAGGTCAAAGGTCAAGGTCAAGGTCATAGATGAACACCAAGGTCAATGGGTCATCACATATGAAAAGGTCAAGGTCGTCCGATATTATCTTCTGACCTTACGACAAGGTCAAAGTCATGCCAAATTTTCGATCAGACATTTTGAGGTCAAGGCCGAGGTCAAGGTCACTTTTGACATCGGATTCGTGATCAGTGACCCCGAAAGTACTTATGACCAAGTTTTCAGCGAAATCCAAAGTGGGTCAAAATTTCGACTTCTCAGAAAAATGCAGTAAACTGAAAAACAGCAATATATGGAATTCGAATAAAATTTATCATCAAATATTTTTAACTCGGGTTTTTTGCACTCAAATCGCTAGATATGGATCCGGGATGGCTGCGTATGAGCCCAAAAC
The DNA here is from genome assembly GCA_036873755.1 of Hanleya hanleyi. Lineage (NCBI taxonomy): Eukaryota > Metazoa > Mollusca > Polyplacophora > Lepidopleurida > Hanleyidae > Hanleya > Hanleya hanleyi. Next base: position 62,188 of record JAVTVY010017599.1, read on the forward strand.
CCCGGAAAATTGAGGTATTACAAAGTTACGGGGGAAACCCCAGACTTCATTTTTTCAGCAATTTTGAGAATTTTTCTTTAAGAGCTCAAATTTTCACAGATTATGCTTATAAGACGCCTGCATCCGACGGTGACCTCAGAGTTAAAATTATTGAAAACTTAAATTTTTAAAAAAAAATTATGTAAAAGTAAAATATGTGTGTCGGGCGGCATCTATATCGCACTTCCGGTCAAATTGTCGACCTGTATTGGATTCCCAGTCCCCAAAAACACAGAGTGCCAAAGTTTCAGCCTAGTACACCTTTTGGTTGTTGCGAAATTTTAAAGCAAATGCGACAGGGTGAAAAAGGTCATAACCAGATGTTTGATGCCCGATTAAGAGGTCAAGGTCGCTCTCAAGGTAAATTTTCACATCGGATTCGTGATCAACGTCCTCGAAAATACTTATATACTGATTTTCAAGTCAATCCATGAAGGGAAAATTTTGACCTCGAAAAACGCCAAGAGAAATTTTTTCGGTCGAAAATCAAGTTTTCAGGATTTGATCCAAACTTCTCCCTAAAGTATTATCGGGATCACTGATCACGAATCCGATGTCAAAAGTGACCTTGACCTCGACCTTGATCTCAAAATGTCTGATCGAAAATTTGGGCATGACTTTGACCTTGTCGTAAGGTCAGAAGATAATATCGGACGACCTTGACCTTTTCATGTCATGACCCATTGACCTTGGTGTTGATCTATGACCTTGACCTTGACCTTCGACCTCAAGATCAAATTTGCGATAGTGCATTCCGAATGTGGTATCGCATTTCTGACCCCAAGGTCAAAAATCAAGACCAAGGTCACGGATCAATGCCCAGGTCATGGGGTCATCACATATCAAAAGGTCAAGGTCGTCCATTTATATCTTGTGACCGTCTGACAAGGTCAAATTCATACGCCAATGTTCGGTACTCGATTTCAAGGTCAAGGTCAAGGTCAAGGTCAAATCTGACCTCATATTCGTAATTTCTGACCTCCAAAATACTTTAGTAGGAAGTTTGAGGTCAATCACTGAAGGTCGAATTTTCCAGTATACTCAGCCCTAGGCAAATTTTCAGTATTTCAAAAATTCTTTAAAAAACTTAGGGACCTAGTTCAATTCCGATTGCTGATTCGTAATCAGATGGATCAGGGCTATCAGCACACCAAATTTGGAAGGAATCGGTTTTTCGGTCGAAAAAAGTTCCAATATTTAACCTAGGCTTCAATATTGAATAAATCGACTCACCATTAAGTCGTCTTGTCGAGTTTTAATATACAAGTCGACTTTATGTAAGTCGACTTGTCGCCTATTATTGAATAAATCGACTTACCGCTAAGTCGTCTTTTCGAGTTTTAATACACAAGCCGACTTAATGTAAGTCGACTTGTCGCCTTTTATTGAATAAAGCGACTCACCATTAAGTCGTCTTGTCGAGTTTTAATACACATGTCGACTTAATGTAAGTCGACTTGTCGCCTTTTATTGAATAAAGCGACTCACCATTAAGTCGTCTTGTCGAGTTTTAATACACATGTCGACTTAATGTAAGTCGACTTGTCGCCTTTTATTGAATAAATCGACTTACCATTAAGTCGTCTTGTCGAGTTTTAATGCACAAGTCGACTTCATGTAAGTCGCCATCACATAAATCGACTTAGTATTAAATCGCCTTGTCGCTTTTAAATATAAGACAATTTATGGTATGTCGACAAGGCATAATAACTATTAATAAATTATGAATAATATGAATAAATATTATGAATACGTAAACAAGTCGACAAATTGGAGACGACATGACGGGATATAAGTCGTCAAGTCGACATCGGTATGTGGACAAGTCGACATACATAGGTCGACTTCGCGATCATATCGAAAGATGTCGGGGCACCAATGCGCTTCCGTAGTTTTTCGCTTCAGTACGACTTGATGAAAGTCGACATATGTAATATTAGTAGTAGAAAAATGTTAAAACCGGTATTTTTCGACGAGCAGTGTTTTGTGGCTGTGCATTGGGGGCGAATAGTGTCTTGTGAAGTATCCATTAAACACTCCAAGGCCTTTAATTGCATGGGAATTTTTTTTTTTACATCATTGTGTTTTTCATCGTCGTATCAGAGTAACTCCCTCAACTCCCGTCTTAAACCATTGACGCCCCAACGCTGAGGCATGGGATGCCCTGCAAGCACAACCACATCTATCACCTAGGCACCTCAGTACTCCTCCCCTTCTTCCTGCTCCTCGTGCCTCACTCATCCCCCTTGCATCAATCGCGCACACTCGGCGCCATTTGAACTAGCCAAACAATACTAATTTTCGTACAGGTTTAAACTCGTCCTAAACTGTTCCCAGCGTATAGGCATAGTGAGCGTAAGGGATATACGTTGCGTTGAGACCGGCGTTGAGGGCGTTACTGCAATACAGCGGTATAAACGGAGGTGACCTCAATCCCCATCCCTGGTGGAGACAAGGCTACGCCAAATCCCACAGGACCCACATAACGCACATTACAACTGGCTCTTTTTGCGCCTATATGTGAAATCTGTAGATCCGAGTGTGCCGGTGAGCGATGCCGCCACGTTATTGGCGTTTCTATAGTGGAGATAAAGTGGAGGAAGTGTGCGCTGCTAAGCCGGCATGCCGGTGTCCGCCTTACTGAGCGTGTACACCGACGTCCATCCCGCCCTTTAGTCAATCACCTCACTGTCCAGCCCCAAAACACTGCCCTCGGAATATACCGGTTTTAACATTTCCCTACTACTGTTATCACAGCACTTTACGGGAGTCAACTTGACGGGAATAATATTATTTGTTGACGTTTCAAGTCGACTTGACGCGAAATTAACACATCTTGCCGACTTTTATCTAGTCGACTCGGCGAGACTATTATTATTTGTCGACTTGAATGATGTCGAGTTTTTGCAAAGTCGACTTTTGATCAGGCGACTTGTTGAGAAATAACAACACATGGCGACATTCGACGAGGCGACTTGTTGCGAAATAACAATACAAGCCGACATTTGTCAAGTCGACTAGTTGCGGAACAACTGTTCAAGTCGACTTATGGAAAGTTAACATATTTTCAGCTTTGAAAGGCGACTTGGCGAAAGTCGCCTTGAGAACAAGTCCACCTGCGGCAAGTCGACTTGCTGCGAAAGAACACGACAAGTCGACTCTTGGTATGTCGACTTGCAGAGATATATAGCGCCAAGTCGACAAAAACAAGTCGACTTGCCGCAAAGAAACGGGGCAAGTCGACAAAAACAACGCGTCAAGTCGTCATATGTCCAGTCGACTTGTCGAGTAACATCTATGAACTGGTGCACAATATGCGGCTCCGTAAATATGCGGCTCCGTACTCCGTCGCGCGTCGCGCGTCGACTTTTACAATGCAAAGAGATAGGCCAAAAGGCGACGTCGAGTTTTGGCCTATCTCTTTAACATTGTAAAAGTCGACGCGCGACGCGCGACGGAAAGGGCGACGTCGCGTTTCAAAACACGACGTCGACTTTTCGCGTCGCGCGTCGTGCGTCGACTTTTGCAAGTCGACGCGCGAGATCAAATTGGCACAAATAGAACACCATACAAAAGTGACCAAAACGTAGTTTCTCAGGGTTGTTCACTGTTTATTATGATGGCCGAGAGGGGCCATCGCACTTCGCCCTCAAGAAGTATGGGGCGAAGTCGCGATAGTACGAAGACGCGAAGCGATAATGCGAAGTCGCGAAGCGATAATGCGAAGTCGCGAAGCGATACGCGAAGTCGCGAAGCGATATTGCGAAGACGCGAAGCGATATTGCGAAGTCGCGAAGCGATAACGCGAAGACGCGAAGCGATAATGCGAAGACGCGAAGCGATATTGCGAAGTCGCGAAGCGATAGTACGAAGCGATACGCGAAGTCGCGAAGCGATACGCGAAGTCGCGAAGCGATACGCGAAGTCACGAAGCGATACGCGAAGTCGCGAAGCCATACGCGAAGTCGCGAAGCGATACGCGAAGTCGCGAAGCGATGCGCGAAGTCGCGAAGCGATGCGCGAAGTCGCGAAGCGATACGCGAAGTCGCGAAGCGATGCGCGAAGTCGCGAAGCGATACGCGAAGTCGCGAAGCGATGCGCGAAGTCGCGAAGCGATGCGCGAAGTCGCGAAGCGATACGCGAAGTCGCGAAGCGATATGTGGTATGAAAGAAATCAATTAGGGTTTTACTGAAAATGTTACCATAACCACCTCAATCACAGATCTAAGGATTTACTGGAAATATAACCGCACATCCAACCCAGATAAGTTTTACATGTTTACTAGGAAATATTTTAGTTACAATACATCGAAAATGAATAGCGTTTTACCAGGAAATATTACACTAACCACACACCAATATAGATAGGGATTTACTGGGAGATGCTATTGTATAACCATAAGCCAAATATATTGATTTACTAGGGACTGGAGAGAACTACGAAAGTATTGAATGATGGGTACTCTC
>JAVTVY010017600.1:0-67220 GCA_036873755.1 Hanleya hanleyi
GTCGTACAGATCCCACACCAGACGAAACGTTGATAGCGATCGGGTAGTACCCATCTTGTTGATGTGGGCAATGACCGTGGAATTGTCCGTCGCGATGAGAAGAGACGAATTCATGAGACGTTGACTCCAATGTTGAACCGCTAGGATGACTGCCTTCATCTCCAGAAGGTTGATGTGAAGTCTGGCATCCAACGTCGACCATCTGCCGGACACCTCCAGGCCGTCCAGATGGGCTCCCCAGCCGGTCTCGGAAGCATCGGTGTAAAGATGGTGAACCGGGGCCGGAAATCGGAATGGAACTCCCCGCATGACGTTGTGGCGGGACTGCCACCAAATCAGCAGTGGATGTAGAGACGTCAATACCGGAACCGCAGTGTTGAGGGAAGATGTCCGTAGGTAAGGAGACAGATGATACTGCAGAGGCCGGACCTGGAGACGTCTGAGACGTTGATGACAAAAACTTTAGAATCAGCAGTTGAATCTTGTTCCAACGGTCCTCTGGAGGATGTACCAGTTGTAGACGAGTATCGAACACCGCCCCGATGTAACGGCGTATTTGCGCCGGGACCAACTCCGACTTTAGAGGATGAGGAATAAAGCCGAGATGACGTAAAACAAGCAGTGTGAACCGGACCTGCGCGTTGAGACGGGACTTGTCCGCAGCCCACAAGAGGATGTCGTCGATATAAACCTCGATTTGAATACCTCGCAGGTGTAGAAACGCCATGACTGGTGACGTGATACGGGTAAATAGCCAGGGGGCGATGTTGACTCCGAACGGAAGAACTTGCCACTCGAAGCGACGATCGTTGACTGTGAAGCGCAGGTAACGCCGATGACGTGGATGAATTGGAATATGAAGATACGCGTCCTGAAGATCGACTGAGGCCAACCAATCCCGGTGATGTACGCGGGCCCGAATCGATGATACAGAAGGCATCTTGAAATGAGGAGGAGTGATGACATGAAGTTTGTTTAATATCTTGAGGTCGATCACCATCCTCATCTGGTCCGAATCTTTTTTCGGCACCAGGAACACGTGGCTGTAAAATCCTACGCTGTCTTCGGTACGTGGTAACTCCCTGACGGCTCCCTTGTCGATGAGAGTGGTGACCGAAGATAGAAGTGTCTGCAGGTGACCTGCGGGAACTGGCAGACGGGAGGGACGAGGCCAAGCGATGAGTTTGGGCAAGGACTGAAAATTGAATAGGAAGCCCTCCTTCAAGACTTTTATAATCCAGTCGTCGTCCGTGATGAGCCGCCAATTCTCGTAGAAATACTGTAGACGCCCGCCCACGACCGATGACTGAAGGAACGGAAGGCGGGGAGTTGAAAATCTTCGGCTTGATTGGAAACGGAAATCGGATAGTCATTTGTTGGATTTCCCACCACGTCTGGAAGATTTTCCATTGAAGGAACGGCGACCACGGCCTCGTGGAGGTTTGTTGAAGCCACGAAAACTACCCCGAGGGACCACATCCTGCTGGGTGGATTTGGAAGTACGACCCCGTTTAGGTTTCTGATCCACGGAAAAAGTAGAACGACGAGTCACGGCAGTAATCAAACGAGACGTGCGTTCCTCTCGAACAGCAGGCATGACGGACTCTATGGCATTGTTGAAAACCAACTTAGAGGATAATGGCTGACGAAGCAATTGATCCTTAATAAAGTATGGAACGTCAGGCTTGATCTGCTTAAGTAACGCATTACGCTGGGCTTGCAGAAGCAATACATAAGAAAAAGAACCGGCCTCAATGACATTACGGTTAGCTTTAATGAGGGTGTCCATGAAACCACGCAAATAAGCCAAACGACCCGGGGATAAAGAAGCCGACCCATCTTCCTGGCGTAGCGCAGGATCCAAGGCAATCCGAGAAGTAGCCAACAGAAACCAATCCGCGACCGAAGTAACACGTTGCATAAAAAGCAACATTTCCATAATATTATCCATTACTTTGGGGCCAATCGGAAAGGGGGATGATTTACCCGCCTTAGAAATTTGACTCAAATCCCGATCACGTTTGGGTGGTTTAACGGGTAAGATGTTATCATGAATCTCATAATTAAATGGAAACTGGGGCTTCTTGAACTTGTTGTCGTCCTCCAATTGACGATCAAACTTCACTAAATTAGACTCCCAAGCCGGAGACGGCGCGCATGAGATAGGCGCTTTACGCGACGTAGGCTCAAACGCGGCAGAGGCCGCCGTCGGACAATTAATTCGAGAAGAAGACACGGCATTCGAAGAAACAGGCATGTCCAATACAAGCGCCAAAACCGCCTTCATTTTATCCGGAAAAAGCATCATAGACGAATCATCCGAACTCTCCGCTGACGAGGAGGAATCCTGATCACTAGACGCACTCGACAAAACCGGTGTAGGTGGACGGAAGATGTGACGTCGACGAGAGGCTGATAAATCGTGATCAACCACTTGATCAAGAAAAGGAGTCTGAGATGGAGGAGAATGTCGAACAGAAGTACGAGAACGGCGTACCGGAGAACGGGAAGGCCATAAAATAGTACTAAGACGAACCGGAGAACGAGATCTACGAACCGGAGAATGAGACCGCGAACAGGTGAATGAGAACGATGTACGGGCGAATGCAAACGGCGATGCGGTGTAACAGAACGTCGCGGAGATACTAAAGTCCGTACAGGCGAACGAGAACGTGAACGGCGTTGTGATGTACATGAGCGACGTTTAGAATCACGGGAACGATGATGTGACGGATCAACATACATAGTAACCGGAGAACGTAAGTCTGCAATTTGAACATTCAAGGGCAGGTCCGAACGACCCTCCATAGAATTAGAGACAGATTTAGTTTTAGATTTAACCTGTAAGGGTGAAACAACTACACGACGATGTTTCTTTCCTTTGGATTTTTTAGAAATGTGCGACAAACTAATAGGCAAAGGAGAAATAACATGCGGTGAAGTAGTATTCTTTTGTCCGATGGAGACAATGGATCGCTCAGGTAAAGCCGACCTGGCTCGAGAAGCCTTTGTTGAGCTGAACAATGGAGCCGGTTTGGCAGGGACTCCAGACAATGCGATACCGGTAGAGGTCAAACTGTCTAGCAGTTGAAAATTATCCTCCTGTAGGATAGTGCCACTAGGGGGAATAATTACAGACGCCGACGAAACTGGACTTTGAAATTTATGAGACAAATCTAAGCCAACACCGTCGAGATCTTCATTGGACTTCATGTCATTTACAAGGGAAATTTCTAAGAGTCGTCTATCGACCTCCGATAGTGTAAAATCCTCAGACGCACGTAACAAGTAAGCATGACGGGCTTGGGCATATTTCTTCCAAGTAGCAGAATCCCATAAAGAACATTCCGCACACGTGGCTTGGCGATAACACAAATCTTTACAAGCAAAACAAACCGTGTGGGCGTCCAAACGGGACAACGCTTGCCCACACGCGCGACAAGAATTAGAAAGGGGAACAGAAGCCTCAGACATAGCTAATGTAAGAAGAATTTCCCGAAAAAGAAGAACACAAGTCAATCTTCAAAAGGATATAACCGGCGGTAACAACAACACAGCTGTATTGCTTTAACACTTCCTAGATGTGTACTGGTCGAGTACAAACTGAGAAAGAGGATATGATTTTTAATGATTTTCTGGCACACAAAGACCTATACGGTACCTCTGACCTAAATTTTGGTATGCGACACATCGTCTCCCCTTCTGTATGCAATCACTAAGAATAATAATACTAGATAGAAAACTGTGCATAGCGGTTATGTAAGACAAAGTGATGGTGAGTACGGTATATGGAAATTCTTTAGTGGGAAATCAGCCAGTGGTCAGCCACAGTTCCACTTGCTAACATGTCAAGTCACGTTAAAAAGTGTTACCTCGTCTTACATGAAATATATCCCGAAAACTGTCACAGATATACACCGGACACAAATGGACAGACGGAAACAGTTATGACATCAAACAACTGTCTTGGTGGGTGTATACAAATCAGCTTGTTGGCCTTCACATTGACATTTCTCAGCCCCTATGTGTAGGGTCTATTCGCAGATGTTTATGACCTAACCATGGACTGTGCATTAGGAGTTTTCTTTTGTTCTGCATTCAGATTTACATTTTTGACTATATTCAGGTCCGTTCATTAGGAGCAATGTAGACGGTAAGACTGGGAAAATCACATAAAGTTACAGTGTTGATAGAAGTCCTGTATTAAGGATGTGTATTAAGCCTCTCTGTAACGTATCAGTACAACAGTACCAGGATTCCAGGATTGCCTGTCCGAGTATCATCTTTGAAACTATGTAGATGATGATATATATATCTGCACTTCATTCATGTTCATAACCGAGTTGATACCTATCTGGAACTGTCAAAAACTACCAGTTCAGGGGAGTTTAACTATGTCTAAGATGGGTTAGGATGTGTATCACCTTTTAATTTTACCTGGGAGAGATGATTGATGGTAACAAGACAACTATACCATAGACAAACAAGACAGATGTACAGGGAGTTTACAATACCCAAAGGGAAATTTTAACTGATGAGTGAGAAACAAAATGCAAATCAGGGGTACAAGTTTTATATCAATTTAATCAAGTGATCACAGGAATTGGTTCACCCCAAATCATTTTATTCAATGGCTGCTGCTTATCCAAGACTTCTGTCACTTGCTGCCCCGCTCGCAGCCCTATGTAACTTGATGATTTAACCACAAAAAGCCACGGCACAGGGGAGTTCATTCTGTAACTGGTACAAAACCTGATTCATGTCGAAGACCATTTATATGTATAAAATCGACCATACAAAAAGTACTGATTAAACCTATTCAATGGTACTGCTTAGGTCTACAAAAGGTTCATCTGGAGAAGGTACCATACCGGTGTATCTACAGATGTTTATGGTATCAGTTTTTATCTACAACCATACCTGTATATGACCAGATTCTAAGGTAACAACCTAAATCATGGCTATGATTTTACCCAAGTTATTCACTACATGAAGTACAGTTTTTCATTTCTGCTAGCTAATTCTCTACTTTGTTAATATCATTTTATGACACCATAAAACTGGACATTACCGGTGACAATACACAATGTGACTATATAATCATATCACAAACATATGAGAGATAAACAAAATGCTGATGTATTTATTAACAGGTAGTTCAAACTACAGGTGGGCAATGGATAACGAGACAGTCTCATCTGTAAATCAAGAGTATTAAGGATCGTTTCCATGCCAAAAACAGTTAACTGGCATTATGCATTGTTATACTGGATTTAAATTTACCCGGAGATTGATACATGCATGCTGAAATAACATATGCACAAGAAAATATATATAAATATATTAATGGTGAGAGTGTATACCACAGGACTACTGTGTTCAAGTTGGTTACATGAAGATAAATTGCATATTCATAGTTTCATAAAACATGAGATTGATCTAATCAAAACCCCTCGGCTTTCCCCAAGTGATAGAGACCCATGTGTAGTGTGAATTGGGGAAGAGATAGTTCTATGTGGGATGATGAAGATATACCGGTAGTTAGTTACATTCAGGCATATAGGACAGAAATAGAAAAATTATATATCTGTAAAGGGGCATAACTCTGTAAAATATGGGTCGAGGGGAGCCACTTTCGATAGGCATGTGACTTAGCACTCTGTAAAGTAAGAACTGAGATGAATAAGCTGTACCAAACATGGATCTTCAGATATAACTTGTACATTCAATTACATATAAAAACAGAGATTATTACATCCAAAAGGGGCATAACTCCATAAGCCGAGGCGAGTAATCCTTTGTTGGCTTGTATAATACAGCAATATAAATAAGTTTCCAAAATATAGTAGCTATACCAAACAGAGTTCTGCAGATATAGTTGGTCACATTCAGGCATGTAGGACAGAAATAAAAATTAATATATCTGTGAAGGGGCATAACTCTGTAAAATATGGGCCGAGGGGAGCCACTTTCGATAGGCGTCTGACTTAGCACTCTGTGAAATAAGAACCGAGACGAATAAGCTGTACCGAACACGGATCTGCAGAAATAACTTGTACATTCAGCTACAAATAACAAAATCGGAGATTATTACATCCGAAAGGGGCATAACTCCATAAGCCGAGGCGAGTAATCCCTTGTTGGCTTGTAGAATACAACAATATGAATAAGTTTCCAAAATATAGTAGCTATACCGAACACAGTTCTGCAGATATAGCTGGTTACATTCAGGCATATAGGACAGAAATTAATATATCTGTAAAGGGGCAGAACTCTGTAAAATATAGGCCGAGAGCAGCCACTGTCGATAGGCGTCTGGCTTAGCACTAGATAAGTAAGTGTTGAAAATTTGGTGGTTGTGTCTCAAGCGGTTTTGCCTAAAATGCGGTAACGGACGGACGGACGTACATGGCGACGACAATACCCCGAGGCCAAAATGGCCGAGGGGTAAAAATGAAAGATAAAACAACTGAGGGAAAAGGTAACCATAAAATCCTCCTAAAAATTCATTTCCGAAGACATTTATTTCCAACATAAAATTCATGATTCTTTTCTCAGCACCTTAAATGGGAAAATGTCCAAGCCTGGATTCACAAGTTTCTTGAACACTATAATAATTGTTTACCTGTCAAATGAAATGTATTTGCTATTATGCAAATAAAGTGCCAAAACATGATTCTCCTGTCTCTCAGAGACAATTATCAATTCAATACAACAACAAAAAAAAGAGGACCAATTCCCCAAGAGAAAAACAATCTGGCAGTAGTTCTGATAATCACAGTAAATGTTATTTTTTTAATCCAGACAAAACTGGTTTAAACTGGTTCTAAACGGCCTCAAGTGTGGGAAGTGCCACTCATCTCTCCATGTCCCTAACCACCACCCTGATATTACACTGACCGGAGTTCATAACGAATTATTTCCTCTGTCAACAGCCTTGAGAGAACAGTTTGATAGGTCACCATCCATGAACAATGAACACAAACTGGGATACGGAACTGAGGCTCAAGATGACTGGCACTATCCACAGAAAAACTATCATACATACATGTAAATATATATATATATAAAGTATAAAAATTCAGTATAATATTGTTAGAGGTAAAGAATACAGTGGTATGAAACAGTGATATAATAACTACAGATTACTGAGGGAGGGTAAAAGGTCACCATCGGACTGCATTGGTTTATGAGCAAATACTTTTGGCATATTAAGTTAGTAGACGGACTACGAGCTGGCTATAAACAGTATGTAAATTATCTCCTACAAGTACACAGACGCACAGACAGACGTGAGAAATGGCTGCCAGGGTTCACTTCGCCAGGTACTCTAAAATGTTTGATGACCTAGGATTGTACAATTTATTCATATTAAATAACTGACATGAATTAGACGATGCTTCTTGCAATGCTTCTACTCGTATAAACACAGATCGACATTAAAACCACCGATTGCATCAGCGTCTATATCCACAGGACCCTTCTCTAGCAGGTAAATGTCTTTCACACATCCCTTAAAGCTTTCTTTAAATTTCCCGTCTGTCATAAGGTCGGAATCAGGAACCCCACCTGGGTGAAACAAACAAACAAATATAGCAGTTAATCTATAATATGGGAGAGATTGCAAGGGGGCAATGTAGTGAAATAGGGCTTGAATTTCAATGCCTAATTATGCACTTCCAATTTTTAAGGAAGAGTAGGAATGAATATTTATATCACAGTTTAGTATATATATATACATAGGCGATACTGTTCACATCTTATTTGGTTAGCAACAATATCCAAGACACGTTTCAAGTAACAATTAGTTCAGTCCTGTTCATTGGCTCATTCGCAACTTCTTGTTGATCTCGGGAAGGAATCCGGCACGATTGCTGATTCCCCCTCGGCAGTATCGAATGGTAATCACTAATTCACAGCATAATCTCCGCCTTAACCAGGATTTAGATCATCTGTTCACAGAATGATGATAGCGGAAGAATGTCTAACCATTGCTGTACAGACAGATATATAGATAGATACCGGTATAGAGCTATCTACTCACCTATGAACACATTGCCTTTAATGTTGAGCATTTGTAGTATGCCTTTAGACTCTCCCGAGACGACCTCCCCTCCATCTATGTGTATACTACCACTACGACCCAATCTGTGAGGTAACCAGATCATATATATATATATCAGGTGAGAGAAGACAAATACCTAACTATCTTACTCAGACAAAATGAGTAATGACCAGGGTTATTCCTGACATGATCGAGACACCAGAGGTGTTACAATCCTTCAGTCCCAAACAGTCCACACACATGTGGCACCAGAGGTGTTACAATCCCTCAGCCCCAAACAGTCAACATACATGTGGCACCAGAGGTGCTACAATCCCTCAGCCCCAAACAGTCCACACACATGTGGCACCAGAGCTGCTACAACCCCTCTGCCCCAAACAGTCCACACCCAAGATATTTTTATGGATTCATGAGTTTGGATGCATAGCATAGAGTTATGGCATTTGTACACGCTTTTGTCTAAACCACTGCTTGAACCATTGGGCTAAATAAAATATCTAGCTTCACAGGCACTTTTTCGAAAAACAGAAATGAGAGAGGGAGGCTTTTTATCTTTTATTCTCTTCTTTTGTCCAGACTGAAATATATCCATCTTTTCTGGCAAACTGATGCAATAGTTGAATACAATTTGCATGAAACCCACAATGTTCTTCGAGTTGCCGTACATGAAGAGTCAGTCAAGCTCACCACTATTATTTCTTGCACAAAACATCAAACAACTCTTTGACTCGATGTTCAAGTACATAATTTTGGGCAAAACTTTGAAAGAACTGTAAAAAATTGTAAAAAACAAAAAAACAAAAACAAAAAAAAAACACAGCAAGGAAGCAATCAGAGATTGCTCAATTGTATGCCCCCCCTTCCGCTTTAATCTGACACTGCCCCGCCATTGTTCTGTTCTGTATTGGTCTGTGGAGGACCATTTTCCCAGTCCAAATCGGTTATGGACTGAGATCCAACCTGGACAAATAAATATATCCCATTCACTTAGGTTTGATGAACGAAGGGCCATAACTCTTGAAAATATAACCGAAAGCAGAGAAACTTCACGCTGCACAACTATGGGGCATTGACCACATATCATGCAAATTCCATACTTGTCCATACAATATTGACCGAGATCCAGCCCGGACAAGTCCCAATTCACAAAGATTTCAAAAACAAAAGGGCCATAACTCTTGAAAATATACGCGAAATGCGGAGAAACTTCACCCTGCACAACTACAGGGCACTGAACACATATCCTGCAAATTCCATACTTGTCCATACAATATTAACCGAGATCCAGCCCGGACAAGTCCCAATTCACAAAGATTTGATGAACAAAGGGCCATAACTCTTGAAAATATATGCGAAATGCGGAGAAACTTCACGCTGCACAACTACAGGGCACTGACCACATACACTGCAAATTTCATAATTGCCCATACAATATTAACCAAGATCCAGCCCGGACAAGTCCCAATTCACGGAGATTTCAGGAACAAAGGGCCATAACTCTTGAAAATATGAGCGAAATGGAGCGAAACTTTACGCCGCACAACTATGGGGCACTGACCACATACCCTGCAAATTTCATACTTGCCCATACAATATTAACCAAGATCCAGCCCGGACAAGTCCCATTCACAGAGATTTCAGAAAAAGGGCCATAACTCTTGAAAATTATACCGGAACTCGGAAAAAAAAAGTCTACGCTGCACAACTACGAGGCACTGGCCACATTTCATGCAAGTTTCAATCCTGTCCATCAAATATTAACCGAGATATCCACGGACAAGAAATTCGGATGGACAGACGGACAAAGCGATCGCTATATGCCCCCCCCCCCCTCTAATTAGAGAGGGGAGGGGGGCATAATTATCTTAGAGTTGATGAGGTGGCAAAAAACTTAGGCAGTGGTTGTGAAGCTATAAATTTATTTTAATCAACCTTGGTATTGTGACAAGGTGGCCACATCGCTAAGTTTGAAAATACTTAACTACAGTTACTGTTTCACTCATGTATAGTATAGCAGGTCCATGTACATGTATTGAGAATGGTGGGATTCTTTGTTATATATGTTTGCAAGCATGCTTTACAGGATACCCCCGTAATCAAGTTTCGCGCATGTGTCTCTTAATTGGGAGTGCATTCAGGCAGACCAACGAACCCATAGGATAAGCACAACAAAGGGTACCAGTATAACCAACAGATAGAAAGGAAATGACAATGCACACACAAACCATTATTAAGAACAACAAAGAGCACTAAATCAAACCGGGTTTGCCACTATATCGAAATCCTTCCGACTATGTAGTTAAGAGAGCTTCACCACTGGGCATTCAATTTTCACACTGTATACATATGGTACGATATAAAATCTCATACACATGTAGGGAACCCTTTGGAAAGACCCGGAACTGAACTGCTGCCATCCGTAGATGTAACTGCATGAAACACAATCGCAGGCGACATCTCAGTGCATCTGCATAACAAATATTAGGATCTCATAAGGGATTGTGAAGTAATTGTCTGGAAACCAAATTAAGATTTTGCCACCAGGTGGCGCTACCTGTACGCACAAGAGCAAAACACTTTCACAAGTGACAACTCAAGGCTTGGTATATGCATACCAAATTTGAGAAGAATACGATGCGAGGTTATACGATGAGAGGTTCTCAAGTCATTGCCTCGAAATTGTTTTTTGGATTTTGCCACCAGGTGCTGCCACTACCTATATGGGCAAGACGTCGAAAACCAATCAGAAGCAAAATGTCAGGGTATGGTTTTTGCATACCAAATTTGAGAAGAATCTGATGAGCAGTTCTCAAGTTATTGCCCGGAAACGAATCATATTCAGCCACATGATGGTGCCACCCCCTGTTTGTAAGTAGGTGGAACACAATCCCAAGCGACAGCTCATGGCAGGCATGGTATATACATACAAAATTTGAGAAGAATCTGATGAGCGGTTCTGAAGTTATTGCCCGTCAATAAATTTTAGATAGGCACAAGTGGATAAAACGCAATCCCAAGAGACATCTCATGGCATGGTAAATGCAAATCAAATTTGAGAAGAATCGGATGAGTGGTTCTCAAGTTATTGCCCAAAAATGAATAACAGATGGATGGCGAGATGGATGGATGGACACAAGGATGGACAAGTGGAAGCCAGTATACCCCCCTACTATGTACTGGGGGTATAAAAACGTATTCACATAGCTTTGGAGAAAAATCTGTAAAGTTGTGATGTTATTGCCCTGGCCTGAAACTGAATGTCTGATGGGGCTTCTGTCCACTGGGGCTTTTGTCTGAGAGGTTTTTGTTCGCTGGGGCTTTTGTGCAGATCCCAAAAAGAATGCTGAAATTTTCGCATATTGTTCATATTTTCCATAGGATAGCTTTCACTTAACTACGGGGTAGGACACATTTTGTTGTTCATATAATACAATTTATTTTTGTTATCAAGTTGCTTAAGTTCATTTCATGCACACCTAATACATCTTAAAGTTGTTTCATACATTTAATCAGAATATATAGCAAGTAAACATATTCAGCTTTATTCAGTGTGTCACTCAGAAATAAAGCCTCTGTATTCTGTAAACGTAGATCTGTAAGGTCCACTGATGACCCTTAGTAAAGAAAATAGTGCCACGAATGGATACCATACTCCTATTTATAGGTTTTCCCAAGGCGTGGAATTTCACAAATTAAAACAGAAGCATAATTAAAGCCAAATGAGTAAATGGAAATTCATGAGCAGAAAGCATTGTGGCGATGTAAACTGGAGATGTGAACTTGCACTACATTTCCCAGCACATTAAAGCTCAATTCTCCATGTGGTTATCTCCCCTGTCTGTAGAAACATATTTTTGATGTAATATGTAGATTTAAGTAGATAAGGGAAAACATCCCATGAATATTTTGAAAGTAGAATGGAAAGAAAACATTGCTGAATACAGAAAATTATTATGTAAATGATTTGACCAACACTAGAATTTAGAAACTTATTATAAGAAGGCCCATACAGATATGGCTGGAATTAAACCAGGATACAAATGGACCGACACATGACCTTACCAATGAAATACACAAAAGGCACATCTACAGATTACATGCTATATTGGACAGAAGTATCGTTGGTCTGCCTTCAGTAGTTCAACAGGTGTGGAGTCCTAATGAAAAGGGGAAGGATGGACAGATGAGGCGACAACAGTACCCCGGAGCCCAATCGGGCCGAGGGGTAAAAATGACACCAGAAATGACCTTACAGGTAAGTTAGTAATGAAATGGGCACCCACCTAGATGCTGATATAATGTGAGGTAGACCGTCATCAACTCTCTCCCGTGATTTGATCATGGCGGGACCACTGCCCAATTCATATCTATGAAACAATAAAATAATAAGGCAATAAATAAATTGATCTGTCCACCCATTACGCTTGACTGTGAAGTTACAGCACCAGTTATGGCCAGGAAGTGATCTGTGGCAGGGATGACACACTAAGAGGGTTTGACAATCCTGCTTGGAGATTGCAGAAGTAACATGATCATAAAACATCCAATTATTGGAATGCAAGCGGTTCCTTACATATTATTTAGTTTGATTGAGCTACAGAAAAATTCACTGAATAGTCTATTATTTGAAGCTAATTAACAGTTGAATACACATTGCATACATGAACTTACGTGAACACGACGTAACCATCAGTGAGGACAAGAGCGAGATAGTCTCCACCCCTCAGTGGTTGCTCGGGTTCCTGGCCGTGCCAGAAGAGGAGACCATCAGTGTGATCAGTTATAATGGTGATGTTGATGACCTCCCTAACCTGACCACTCCGATGAGGTAACAAATTCTTCGGTAACTCCACATAACCATTCCCGTCTGTATTGAAACTGTTACCCAGCTGAATGGCTGTGAATGTCAAACATTGTCAAGTTATTAAAACAATACATAATATCATACATAATAGCATACGGTTAGCTGAATGGGTACACCATTCATGTCTTTTGAAATTTTGAACTGGATCTTGACTGTTGATAAAAGTTAGCAGTGGATGGAAAAGTTCCTTAGAGTGATGAAGTAAGAGCGAGTCATGATCTTATAGATTGTACAAAGGAGGTCTATGTTGGGAAGACTTCTAACCAGGAATAAATTCATTCTGTACTTCTAAAAGTAGCACCAGATGGTGTGATCCAAATTTACTACTGTCTGTTATGGCCTCGACAAATGCCATTTCAAATCCACTTGGTCTTTTTCTTCAACTGTTGACGGGGAATATGTTTGAAACTGTTCTGGGAATAATGATCAGGCTGATTAACATCCATCATTTGCGACTGCTCAGCTTATTCCGTCAAGTCCTAATACCTCATGCATTAATGGTGTAAGGATTTTACAGCTCTCAGCTGTAAACCGTGATTCGCCGCATGTGAGACACATCACATGCTATAGGACGTGTTTCCACTCACATAGTTCCTGTTGTATTTCTCTCTTTCAGGAGGTAAAATATATATCCAAATGAAATAGATATTTCCTTGATTCTACCCGCAAAGGATACCATCTAATTTGAGGTGTTTCTCCTTGTTTTTCTTCTCGAGCAGATCTCCATCAGTGTCCTTGGTAACGGAAGTCATACAGCTGACATGAGCTGTTCAGAGTTTCAGCCTGATTTTGTGCTTCCAACATGGATGCCAATATGGATTCCTAGCAGTGCGGGACGAGGTTCTAATGTCTTACATTACCTGAGATTGTGTCGAGTGTAACATCCATGAGTTCACAATTCCTGATCTGAAAGTGGGTGCTTTATTTCTTGAAAAGATCGCTATGCTGCCAAAAATACTACCCATGCCTAGACCTAAACCTCAACAACATTTAAACTTTATCCTTCAAAATCTGCATCATTATCTTAGAAACTGATGAACAATGGGCAAGATAGGAGAAATCTCTAACTTTGTCTGAAGGGATTGCAATGAGGTCAATAGCTTATGTGACAATCATCTCAACTATTCAGTACAAGTAACCATAAATCAAATTTGGAACATACAGAATAACTTTAGCTCAGAAATGGAAAGATTAAATGTATTAACCTGAGGCCTCTTCAATCTGATGAATACTGTCAATTAGATGTACCGCTGGTCAAACCTATCAAGTTGTTTGTGAAACAATTAGATCCAGAACAGCCATGTATAAATAATATGAAGGTCAAATTGGCAATTACAATTCTGGAATCTACGACTGTAGACTTTGATCTTCCATCTATATATGACACACTCACCATCTTCACAATTCCTGCCAGCGAATCCAAGAGGACAGAAACACTGGTAACCACTGTCACCGACGGAACATCGTGCACCATTCCTACATGGCTGGTCTGTGATACAGATGTTCACCTCTATCTCACAGTTACGACCTGCACGGATCATCATAAAGCAATTCCATTTTCAATTTCTGAATCATTTCTAGTTTTCATTTTGACAGATTAAACCACAAAACTGACACCCAATAACTTAAACAAGCTAGAAGAAAAACAAGCTAGAAGAAAAGCTACTTTTACCATTGTTAAGGAACTTTAGAGAATGAGGATCATTGATCTGCAAGTTTCTGTTTTATCTTTTCTCCCTGTTCAAAATGATAGTGCATTCTAAAATTTAGTTTCTGAATGTACTTTTTGCACTAGAGGTTTCCAAGTCATTTTGATGAACGTTCGACAATATATGTTATGTGATATCCTCGAATATATATATATAAATTGTGACTGGAATAGCTGTTAGAAGTGGGAGCATATATGGCTCACTGCAAAAACTACAAGCTAAGCTGGTTGTAGTGAAGAAAGAAATCCTCATGCCAAATCTGAAATATTCTGGGAGAATATGCAGGTCACTGACATTTTATACAAGTCCACATTTTATCTGAAGTTGACCTCCAAATAATTATACTAAGATTTAGAATATTTAAGATGATAGCATTACAGACGAGATATGATATTGAATGCTACAGGGATGATACAGGGGTTAAAGCCGCGAGTATACATACCAGTGAATTCAGGTGGACAAACACATTTATATTCTGTAAGATCCACCTTATCACATTGACCGTTATTCTGACATGGTCTCTTGTCACACGGACTGCGGTCTCCACAGTTTTCAATGTTAGCACTCTCATGGGCTGTCTCTATCAGGTCCACCTCTCGGCCATTGATAAATAACTACAAAAACAACAAAAGCTATACACAACTGTAGTTTTGAGTGTTAGCATAATGATGGTCTTTATCAGGTCCACCTCACAGCCACCATTGATAAACAACTACAACAACAACAGCTATAAACAATTGTAGTTCTGAATGTCAGCACTATCATTGGCTGTCTCTATCAGGTCCACCTCACGGCCACTGATAAAATACAAACAATTATTGATGAAGTCCGACATTTGTCCAATTTTTCAGACAGCATGAAGAGCACATGTGTCTCTCATGGTCTGTGTACATATGGTGTATGGATTACATTAACATGACCTTATCCTCAACTATCTGACTGGATATTAGCAATGCTTCCGCACATCAACATTGTCTTCATAAAAACAGATTTAAAAGAAGAATTCAGAAGAAAAATATGAAAGTGATGACTCACATCACTGATACAGCCGACCAATCCAAGTGGGGTGCCAGCATCTGATGATACGTCATAAACCGGGTCAACACCACCCAGGTACATGGGGAGACGAAGATTGAGGCCTAGCGTGCTGCCTTGGGATGATCCTGTTATCGTCAAAATAATAGAAGTCAGAAAGTTGAACATGTACACAAGTAATACAAGGTCACCTTGGTGGAATATTGAGATATGGATTTAAAAACATGAATATTATGTATAACGCAGCGCTGCATTGGCAAATATCCTTTATTTCTGATTTGTCTTATAATTCCAATGAGAGAAACACACTATTTGAGGCCATATCCTCTAATGTAAAAATAGGATTTTGAGAAGGAAGTGAAATTGGACTTGAAAGGGTCAGTTCACGGAGATACAATATTACATGCAAAATAAGGGGAAAGAAATATTTGACCAGTCCAGCTTGGTTTAAACATTCAAGGAAAATAGGGCAAAAAGTTACAAGAAAAATAACTCCCACAGAGGTAAACACTGCATTTAGAAGAACTGAATAGTGAAGTATTTTTATAAAACATTCAAAACAACATGCATAGATCAGAAGTTATTAAAAGTGGTAGTATACATGCATTAGCTGTCTCTACTCTTTGGATAATACATTTCTGGCAATCTGCTCATTCATCATCCCAGAAGTTGAAATGTTAGTATGTTTCTATTAGTTTAATGTGATATTTCTCAAGCAGTGATCTGGAAACCGAGATAAAAGTAGCCTCAGTGCATTTTATTGAAAGGAGTAGGATGTTAAATGTGTATATAAAGCATAGTAAATCAGAAATGTGCACCAGAGCCATGTGATTGTTGGGCAGTTTTTACTTTTATTTTCGAACTTCTGTCTTCACCTTTGATGTTTTCTCGTAATTCCAATATATCTTATAAGCAATCTTGTGAAAAGATTTTCATGACATTTGAAGTGCCCGGACTTAATGGTCAACATTTACACAGAAGATAGCTAATGTATGTTACAAGGGACATAAAGTGGTTAAACATTCAGCAATCCCACAACTACTAGGAATCTCAAACAATGACATTTAAAATATCTTTCATTTTAATTTGACAAATGCAAAATTTGTTCAATGTTTGTGAAGCATCACACATGTTAGACAAGGGTTAATTTATTTCTATACAAACTACAATGTAGTAGCAAAGTTATATCTAAAGCTAGCAGAAAGTATAATCCATGTTAGTACAAGCTAGATGAGAGATTATTGTATGAGGAAGAGACAATTGCTAGCATAATCAGTTAAGTAGGTGATGAACAACAACTGGTATAGAAGATATAGATAGGAGAATGTAATACAGGCAATCAAGCATTTATCATTACTAGTAGAGACAAAGATTGACATGACATTGAGCATTTCTATACAGTCTCTGTATTCCATGGACATTAAATCAGGCTTATACGTTAACATACTATCTCAGAAACTCCAGTGGACGATGAGATATGCCAAATCATTACAATTTGATACATTCAGTATTAAGGGTTAAGTCACATGGACATGCCCACTGTTTACATTCTGCGAGTACACAGCCTGAACATTGGAATTGCCAAACTAGATATAAAAGGACCAATCAAACAGTCTCTTTTCAAAAGAATTCACATGATATGCATGATCCATTTGAGTTTCTGAAGTAGTCTATTCCATGTAAATGTTACCAGGTTTAGGCAGATATGTGATGTATTCTAGAGACTGTTGTAGTACATAGGGAAGGAAGTAAGACTGTCAAAATTCCAAAGTGTCATGTTAGGCCTGATAAACAGGATCCAGTTTTCCTTCTCCAGTTTTTATGTATCCATGTGAACAACTGATCACAATTTTCTACAAGTTCTCCAGTTGTCCAGTTTCTTAGATTGTGTGTATGAGTAACCAGTTTTAGTTGCTGGCAGTACTCCGTCATATCCATTTAAACTCTAGTATAAAATGATATTGCAGTCTTTTGCAACTTATGGCCTGTTATACTGAAAATCTGGGGCATTCTGAAACAAGAGCCCAAGGGGCTTCAATATACGCCCGTATATCTGGAATTACATTGGTCCAAATTTCAAGGTTGCTTAATAGCCTTGATTCCAATTGGTAGCTAGCAATCCAGAGAAAGGTCTGCAATTTTGTGCTTCTGAGAATGTAACATATATCACATCTAAAATTGAATGATAAACTAAAATGAGCTTAACTCTTGGAAACTAGTTGACCGTGGAGCAAGAACCGAGAGGTCACATATCCAACACTGAAATCGACAATAGTCAAACACAAGAAAATAGTAGTTATCCTGCAAACGGATTTCTTTCAGACGAGATAATTTTTCATGAAGGAAGAAGAAAGTGATGAAGTAAACTGTTGTTCTTGAGTTGATAAACAGGTATGAAGTTCATAAAGGACCCCTCTCCCAATTAAATAAATGGTTTTTATTTCACAACAGTTCAACTAAATGTAGCTGTTTCAAACATGGGCGACAACACCACAGGACAAATGCTGTATACATTAGGGGAGAGACCTCTGAATATTCAAATCTAACACATATAGTCAGCTAAACTGGATTCAGTTTTGGGGGACTGTGACCTTGACCTTTGATAAATTGATGTATGGCCTTGACCTTGACCTTTGATAAATTGATGTATGGCTCCTCTTCACCATGCGAGTAAGGTATTTGATACCACTCCATACCTTGAAACTAGAGATATCGCATGGACAACAAATGTTAATGGATGAATGGACAGAAAGAAACATTGCATTACATGACCTCGTCTTCGACAGGCATATGAAAATGTGACTCAATGATTTGCTGATTTTGGAGTCAGTGACCTTGACCTTTGACCTAAATTTTGGTACACGACACATCGTCTTCTGTCAATGTATCAGTGGGCACAAAAATTCATGATTTTTTCGAAGATTTCTTGATTCTGGGGTCAGTGACCTTGACTATTGACCTTGACCTAAATTTTGGTACATGACAAACCATCTCCCCATAATTTCTCAATGGACACAAAAAATCATGATTTTTAACAATTTCACGATTTTTGGGTCACAGTGACCTTTGACCTACATTTTGGTATGTGACACATCGTATCCCCCTAATGTATCTACTGACACAAAAAAATGTTAGTTTTAATTATTTCCTGATTTTTGGGTCACAGTGACCTTTGACCTTTGACCTTGACCTATATTTTGGTATGCGGCACTTCATTTCTCCCTACTAAATCCACTCACAAAAAATTAGAAATTTTTAATGATTTCCTGATTTTTCGGTCTCTCTGACCTTTGACCTCTGACCTACATTTGGTATGCAACACATCATTCCCCCTAGGGCATTCACTCACCAAATATTAGAACTGTAGATAGAAAACTGTCAATGATCAATGATTTCCTGATTTTAGGCAACAGTGACCTTTGACCTCTGACATCGACCTCAATTTTGGTACGCGACACATCGTCTCCATGTAGCATATCCACTCACAAAAAATTGCAACTGTCGATAGAAAACGTTCACAGATATAGACCGGACACGAACACTTCAGTGATTTCCTGTTTTTTAGGCCAGTGACCTTTGACCTTGACCTTCATTTTGGTACGCGACACACCGTCTCCCCGTAGGGTATCCACTCACCAAAAATTAGAACTATAGATAGACATGTGGCTGTCGCCATCGGGACCCCTCGGGTCGGGCCCAGAGCAATTGTGGAAATAATGTTTCTGACCCCAACAACTCACATATTTGGGGTGGGCATAATTTTACCTGTATGATATAGATCATAGACAGACAAAACAATATAGCAATAGAGCAGTGATTACCTATAGTAGATGTAGTCGAACGATTACTGTCTATTCACAGCAATCCACACAGGTTTGTGTGAACTCCTGAAAAACACATCCCATGGCACCGACTTTCAATAGGCTTCTGGTACTGGCTGTATTAAACAACTGTATGAAGTTTCATTGTTGTGAGTGAAGGACTTTTTGAGATAATGTGTTTACAAGGATATGGACCAACAGACATGTATAAAGGGGCAGAACTCCTGAAAAACACATTCGATTACACCGACTTTCAATAGGCTTCTGGTACTGGCTGTATTAAACAACTGTATGAAGTTTCATTGTTGTGAGTGAAGGACTTTTTGAGATAATGTGTTTACAAGGATAAAAACAGACAGACATGTATAAAGGGGCATAACTCCTGAAAAACACATCCAATGGCACCGACTTTCAATAGGCTTCTGGTACTGGTTGTATTAAACAACTGTATGAAGTTTCATTGTTGTGAGTGAAGGACTTTTTGAGATAATGTGTTTACAAGGATATGGACCAACAGACATGTATAAAGGGGCATAACTCCTGAAAAACACATCCGATTACACCGACTTTGAATAGGCTTCTGGTACTAGCTGCATTAAACAACTGTATGAAGTTTCATTGTTGTGAGTGAAGGACTTTTTGAGATAATGTGTTTACAAGGATAAAAACAGCCAGACATGTATAAAGGGGCATAACTCCTGAAAAACACATCCAACGGCACCGACTTTCAATAGGCTTCTGGTACTGGCTGTATTAAACAACTGTATGAAGTTTCATTGTTGTAAGTGAAGGACTTTTTGAGATAATGTGTTTACAATGAGGATATGGACCAACAGACATGTATAAAGGGGCATAACTCCTGAAAAACGCATCCGATTACACCGACTTTGAATAGGCTTCTGGTACTAGCTGCATTAAACACCTGTATGAAGTTTCATTGTTGTGAGTGAAGGACTTTTTGAGATAATGTGTTTACAAGGATAAAAACAGCCAGACATGTATAAAGGGGCATAACTCCTGAAAAACACATCCAATGGCACCGACTTTCAATAGGCTTCTGGTACTGGCTGTATTAAACAACTGTATGAAGTTTCATTGTTGTAAGTGAAGGACTTTTTGAGATAATGTGTTTACAATGATATGATGGACAGACGGACAGACGGACAGACGGACGGACGGACGGACGGACGGACGGACGGACAGACGGACGACGGAGGCAACGACAATACCGCTCGGGCAGAATCTGCCCGAGGGGTAAAAACTGTCCCAGATATAGACCGGACACGGGGGACGGACGGACACACAGACGGACGCACGGACAGACGGACGGAAACCGCCATCACAGAATACGTCTGCCTTTTGGCGGGCGTATAAAAAATAGAAACAGGTATTTGATCTGTTTCTTCTTCTTGTAGTCCACAGATTTGTCATTCCAAAGGCTCTTCGACATGTTCGAGGTTGTTGGCCACCCAGCAGTACTGATATGGCTCTGTTGTACACAGTTCACATTGTGTGGAGGAGAGATAAATTTTTCATTGCATTTGCACAGCTCAGTTCTTAGATATTCTGGATTCTTTTTTATGATGATGTGTACACACAAACAATTATTTCTGGCTGTGATCATTGTTCATGTTTTTGTTATTGTTTTTTTTGGGGGTCATTTGAAATTTTGCTGTAGTTCGCAATAGATGTACCAGTTTATGTCAACATTGTAAAATTGTTCAAGAAAACTGGGTCATGTGTACCAGGCCTTACAGAGAACACAACTTGTGTTTTTTGAAAGTTGACAGTAATTTGGTTCTTAGACGATTCCATCACAATCAAAGCAAAATCTTAAAGGTGAACTGAAAAGCTTTCCAATGTTCTGTTAAAATGTCATAAAACAAGAACTTATATAGTTGTTAGAATTATGTGTGGTAATAGTTCTGTGGGTTATTGTTTTATTTTGGGTATATGAGAAGTCAAAACTTATACCGAGAGCCAGAACTTTTAAAAACGTCATCGCTTGCCTCCTGTTGTTTTTGGAACGTCATGACGTTATAGTGGCCCTCGTTCATTCATCCGACGTAGCATGACGTCACATTTGAATAAAACTTGAATGAAGGGGACCACTATAACGTTCTACAAACCAAGAGAGACAAGCGATGCAAGTTTTCAAGACGGATTTATAACAGGATAACTTAAATATTGTTATTAGTACAATTTTGCGAACTATATTTGCCCCAAAAACGTATAAAAGTTATGTCACATAAGACAAGATCTATATAAGCAACAATTTAGATAAAATTAAAAGCTTTGCAGTTCACCTTTAATATGCGCATCTACAAATAATTATTTACACAGAAGCTAAACTGAAAACAAAGCCGTACAAAATAGAGATGTAGACAAAAACACTGCACATGAATGGACACTGGGTAATAATGGTGAACCACAAATGGAATATAGAGTTCTGTCTAAGATTATTGATAAATGAAGTCCTGGGCAGATCAAATTGTAGTTTGTAAAGTGGTTGACAATTCTGGATTCTCTCTTAAGGGAGAAACACAAGGCAAACGAGAGAAAAACACAACCATTATGAGGACTTCAGCTTGGATTTCATAATCAGTGTTAATTGCAGTTTTACAAGAGCTTGAAATTTCTATGAAATGGATATGTCCTTGGCACAAAAGGCCAACATCGCAGGTGTGACTGATGCTAAGATCACAGGTGTTGCAAATGCTCAAACCACAAGTGCAACAGATGGCAACATCACAGGTGTGACATGCTGATATCACAGTTGTGATAGATGCTAACATCACAGATCATATCACAGGTATGACAAATGCTAACGTCTCCAGACACTAACTGCACAGGTTTGACAAAAATATCACAGGTATGGTACATAAAATAACAGGTGTGATAGTTGCAGATGCTAAATCACATGTTTGGCTGATGTTAACATCACCAGTGTAGCAATTGACACTGCCACAGTTAAGACATATGATATCATTACAGGTGTGACAGAGGATATTATTACAGGTGTGAGCGAAGATAACATCACAGGTATGAGAGATGATACAATTACAGGTGTGAGAGATGATACAATTACAGGTGTGAGAGAGAATACCATTACAGGTGAGAGAGATGATATCATTACATATGTGAGAGATGATAACATCACAGGTATGAGAGCTGATACAATTACAGGTGTGAGAGATGATACAATTACAGGTGTGAGAGAGAATACCATTACAGGTGTGAGAGATGATAACATCACAGGTATGAGAGCTGATACAATTACAGGTGTGAGAGATGATACAATTACAGGTGTGAGAGAGAATACCATTACAGGTGTGAGAGATGATACCATCACAGGTGCGGGAGAGAATACCATTACAGGTGTGAGAGATGATACCATTACAGGTGTGAGAGAGAATACCATCACAGGTGTGAGAGATGATAACATTACAGATGTGAGAGAGAATACCATTACAGGTGTGAGACATGATACCATCACAGGTGTGAGAGAGAATACCATTACAGGTGTGAGAGCTGATACAATTACAGGTGTGAGAGATGATAACATTACAGGTGTGAGAGATGATAACATTACAGATGTGAGAGAGAATATCATTACAGGTGTGAGAGAGATACCACTACAGGTGTGAGAGATGATAACATCACAGGTGTGAGAGATGATACAATTACAGGTGTGAGAGAGATACCATTACAGGTGTGAGAGATGATACAATTACAGGTGTGAGAGAGATGCCATTACAGGTGTGAAAGATGATACCATTACAGGTGTGAGAGATGATACAATTACAGGTGTGAGAGAGATACCATTACAGGTGTGAGAGATGATAACACCACAGGTGTGAGAGATGATACAATTACAGGTGTGAGCGATGATAACCTCACAGGTGTGAGAGATGATACAATTACAGGTGTGAGAGAGATACCATTACAGGTGTGAGAGATGATAACATCACAGGTGTGAGAGATAACATCACAGGTATGAGAGATGATACAATTACAGGTGTGAGAGAGAATACCATTACAGGTGTGAGAGAGAATACCATTACAGGTGTGAGAGAGAATACCATTACAGGTGTGAGAGATGATAACATTACATATGTGAGAGATGATACAATTACAGGTGTGAGAGATGATACAATTCCAGGTGTGACAGAGAATACCATTACAGGTGTGAGTGAGTGAGTGAGTAGGATTTAACGTAGTTTTCAACATTTTTTCAGTCATATCACGACAGTGCCTACATGTGCCAGAACACGAGAGTGTCCACAGTTCCTATTATCCTGGACACTGATCAGCCCAGCCAGTACAGCACCCTGTCACCCATCCTAGTATTGACCGAGCTCAACGCTGCTTAACTTCGGTGATCTGACGAGAACCCGTGTGCCCAACGTGATTTGCCGTACTTTACAGGTGTGAGAGATGATAACATTACATATGTGAGAGATGATACAATTACAGGTGTGAGAGATGATACAATTACAGGTGTGAGAGATGATACCATTACAGGTGTGAGAGAGAATACCATTACAGGTGTGAGAGAGAATACCATTACAGGTGTGAGAGAGAATACCATTACAGGTGTGAGAGAGAATACCACTACAGGTGTGAGAGATGATACAATTACAGGTGTGAGAGATGATACATTTACAGGTGTGAGAGATGATACCATTACAGGTGTGAGAGAGCATACCATTACAGGTGTGAGAGATGATAACATTACAGATGTGAGAGATGATACAATTACAGGTGGTGTGAGAGATGATAACATTACAGATGTGAGAAAAGATACCATAACAGGTGTGAGAGATGATAACAGGTATGAGAAAGGATACTATTACAGATGAGAGATGATACCATTACAGGTGTGAGAGAGAATACCATCACAGGTGTGAGAGATGATAACATTACAGATGTGAGAGAGAATACCATTACAGGTGTGAGACATGATACCATCACAGGTGTGAGAGAGAATACCATTACAGGTGTGAGAGCTGATACAATTACAGGTGTGAGAGATGATAACATTACAGGTGTGAGAGATGATAACATTACAGATGTGAGAGAGAATATCATTACAGGTGTGAGAGAGATACCACTACAGGTGTGAGAGATGATAACATCACAGGTGTGAGAGATGATACAATTACAGGTGTGAGAGAGATACCATTACAGGTGTGAGAGATGATACATTACAGGTGTGAGAGAGATGCCATTACAGGTGTGAAAGATGATACCATTACAGGTGTGAGAGATGATACAATTACAGGTGTGAGAGAGATACCATTACAGGTGTGAGAGATGATAACACCACAGGTGTGAGAGATGATACAATTACAGGTGTGAGCGATGATAACCTCACAGGTGTGAGAGATGATACAATTACAGGTGTGAGAGAGATACCATTACAGGTGTGAGAGATGATAACATCACAGGTGTGAGAGATGATACAATTACAGGTGTGAGCGATGATAACCTCACAGGTGTGAGAGATGATACAATTACAGGTGTGAGAGAGATACCATTACAGGTGTGAGAGATGATAACATCACAGGTGTGAGAGATGATACAATTACAGGTGTGAGAGAGATACCATTACAGGTGTAAGCGATGATACCATTACATATGTGAGAGATAACATCACAGGTATGAGAGATGATACAATTACAGGTGTGAGAGAGAATACCATTACAGGTGTGAGAGAGAATACCATTACAGGTGTGAGAGAGAATACCATTACAGGTGTGAGAGATGATAACATTACATATGTGAGAGATGATACAATTACAGGTGTGAGAGATGATACAATTCCAGGTGTGACAGAGAATACCATTACAGGTGTGAGTGAGTAGGATTTAACGTAGTTTTCAACATTTTTTCAGTCATATCACGACAGTGCCTACATGTGCCAGAACACGAGAGTGTCCACAGTTCCTATTATCCTGGACACTGATCAGCCCAGCCAGTACAGCACCCTGTCACCCATCCTAGTATTGACCGAGCTCAACGCTGCTTAACTTCGGTGATCTGACGAGAACCCGTGTGCCCAACGTGATTTGCCGTACTTTACAGGTGTGAGAGATGATAACATTACATATGTGAGAGATGATACAATTACAGGTGTGAGAGATGATACAATTACAGGTGTGAGAGATGATACCATTACAGGTGTGAGAGAGAATACCATTACAGGTGTGAGAGAGAATACCATTACAGGTGTGAGAGAGAATACCATTACAGGTGTGAGAGAGAATACCATTACAGGTGTGAGAGATGATACAATTACAGGTGTGAGAGATGATACATTTACAGGTGTGAGAGATGATACCATTACAGGTGTGAGAGAGCATACCATTACAGGTGTGAGAGATGATAACATTACAGATGTGAGAGATGATACAATTACAGGTGGTGTGAGAGATGATAACATTACAGATGTGAGAAAAGATACCATAACAGGTGTGAGAGATGATAACAGGTATGAGAAAGGATACTATTACAGGTGTGAGAGATGATAGCATTACAAGTATAAAAGATGATACAATTACAGGTGTGAGAGATGATAACAGGTGTAAGAGAGAATACCATTACAGGTGTGAGAGATGATAACATCACAGGTGCAAGAGATGATACAATTACAGGTGTGAGAGATGAAACAATTACAGGTGTGAGAGGATACCATCACAGGTGTGAGAGATGATACCATTACAGGTGTGAAGGATGATACAATTACAGGTGCGAGAGATGATACAATTACAGGTGTGAGAGATGATACATTTACAGGTGTGAGAGAGGATACCATTACAGGTGTGAGAGATGATAAAATCATACTGGGAGAGATGCTACCATCACAGGTATCACAGCTAGGTGTGAGTGTATCACAGGTGAGATCAAAGATGTGACCAATCAACATTGTTAGGTAAGTCCTAATAATGATGTTGACAAGTGTGATACATTAACAATATATCACATGGAGTGACAGGGAATGAGATATGTGACAGACTAACAATGCAGGTATGATAGGGTCACAATACAGAAGAGTAATCTTGTCATCGGTTTAATACACAATACACATACAAGTTTTGAGAGAAAGAATAATTTAGTCACCAGCGGAACTCGAACCCATGATCTCTCTAAGCTAACCCATGATCCCTCTAAGCTAACTCATGACCCCTCCAATCCGAAGAGTTGCTCTTACCATCTGAGCTATGATGGCCCATAGGTAACACTCCCATGTCTGAGCTATGATGGCCCATAGGTAACACTCCCATGTCTGAGCTATGATGGCCCAGAGGTAACACTCCCATGTCTGAGCTATGATGGCCCATAGGTAACACTCCCATGTCTGAGCTATGATGGCCCATAGGTAACACTCCCATGTCTGAGCTATGATGGCCCATAGGTAACACTCCCATAGGTAACACTCCCATGTCTGAGCTATGATGGCCCATAGGTAACACTCCCATGTCTGAGCTATGATGGCCCATAGGTAACACTCCCATGTCTGAGCTATGATGGCCCATAGGTAACACTCCCATAGATAACACTCCCATGAATCGTCCCTGTCAATCCTTTGTCTCAGAGATGCAATGATGGGAGATGTCTCAGGTGTGATGGAAACAATAACAGGTGTGATATAGTTATCATGCACGACCATGATGTGCTAAAACTGTGGTGTGATAATTTGTTAACGATGTCAGGTCTGTTGCACTAACGATATATTACCTGGAATACTCAGACACAACAGTCGAACTGGATTATTTATGTAGAGTAAGTCTTTGATATTCGTGTATGGCCTCACTCTCAACTTGATCGCGGACAATTCCTGATGACTACTCAGCGAAAATCAGGTGTTGCTTAACCTTGCAACTGATTCCATGGTATGACCTGGAGTATAGCCACGTCTGATGATGCTATTGTCAGCCAATAAATAATAACACTGGTACTGACTGGTAAACAATGGGTATCTGTGACCGGTTACTGGTAAACAATGGGTATCTGTGACCGGTTAGGTAAACAATGGGTATCTGTGACCGGTTAGGTAAACAATGGGTATCTGTGACCGGTTAGGTAAACAATGGGTATCTGTGACCGGTTACTGGTAAACAATGGGTATATGTGACCGGTTACTGGTAAACAATGGGTATCTGTGACCAGTTACTGGTAAACAATGGGTATCTCTGACCGGTTAGGCTTTGACAAGATAAGAATTGGAAGAACAGCTTCAGTGGGTGAAAGCAGTTGGCCCAGTGAAGAATACTGTACAGCCAGAATTATAGAATATTCCAGGTAAAACTAATTCATATGAAAAGTGTCCAGAACTGAGGTGCAGGTAGAATATTACCAGAGAAATGTGAAACTACCTTTGAGAAGAACGGAGAGCAGTACAGAAGAAATTGCCACAAACAGTGATTAACACAACTGCTGAATAGTCCCAAAAACTGACACCCATCAGTTTTAGTGAAAAAAAATCAAGAAAAAAATCAGCCTTTCATTTGGACACTTTTGACATGAAGAAATGTGGTCAGTAGTTAGAGGCGCTGAGACAAAAAAACATGGAAAGCTTGAAACATTGCTGCTATAAGCGCTGACACCGTAAACGTGAACACTGTTACATTTAGTGATCAGGGACAAGGACAAGTTAACACTTGCGTAGGATTAGTTTGCCGTGGCAACCAACATGAAAACGGAAAGATTGAAAACATGTAGCCATAACAGCCATTTGATTGGCGAGATTATTATACCTCGGCGTCTGCCATTTCTAGGGTTATAGTTTCTACCATTGTGGCCGTTGTAATAGTAGTAGAAGGCGTTGTCTCGGAGCGTCGCTGGGGAGGTGAAAAAATTCAAAACACACTTAAAATGCAAACCATAGCAGCTATGCCATCCGGACTTACCATGATGTAGGCGGTCTACCATCGAAAGCAGCTAGCCAATCAGAAGTCATCACCAGGAAGGGAAAGGGAAGGGCAGGGAGATAATGCATTTCTTTGGAATGAATTTTAAATTAATTTACATTTGATCATATTAAAAAATCATGGGGAAAACTAAACCAGAACATATTCTGACAAGCAGTAGCTGGAACTTTGATGTCATTTGATGGGACAGTTGGGCATGATGAACCTAGTTCTTCTTAGGTTGACCTTCTTATGTCTGGCAAAAGGATATGTGGCGACAATACGGGAATAACTCCCTTGTGTGAGATGGTAATCAAGCTGAATTTTTTTTCAATCAAAAACTTGCCAAATCAGATTTTTCTAGAAGTTTACACACTGAAATATCAGCCCCAGAAAAATCACGATGCTCTATTGTATAAAACTGGTGATACGATTGATCAAAATGTGCTCCTCGGCATGATTTAGTATTTTTGAGGCATTTACAGCGAGGATTTTCTCTTATAGCAAAAATATGACGCCTCAAAACAAAACAATTTTGTCACACAATATATTAGGAAGTTTGTTTATTGGAAAGAACCACGAATAGTTTTGGTTTGAGGTGTCATATTTTTGATACAGGATAAAACCCTTCATGAAAATGTCCCAAAATACCAAAATAAGCCCGGGAGCACATTTTGATCAATCATATCTCCATTTTTATGCAACTGAACATCTCGATTTTTTCGAAGGGGATATTTCAGTATGTAAACTTCAAAAGAAATCTTTTACGGCAGGTTTTGGAGTGGAAAAAAAAATCGGTTTTATTGCCATCACACACAAAGGAGTTTTTCGTATGTAACCGTCACATATCCTTTAGGCAATCATTTTACTGTTTTTGGATGGTGCAAGTGTAACACTTTCATGAACATTTGAACTTATCACTAATCTTAAGGTTTCAAAACCTAGACAAAAGAGTTTGTGGGGGTTGTTAACCGATCATGGTGATGGCTACAAATCAAATTATTGACATTCAACACAAAATAATACAATAACCGAACTTAAAATACATATAATGAACACATAGGATGAAGCAACTGAAATTGTATATGACCACTATACATGTAAACGGGTTAAGAAATAATAGGTATGGATCAGCTGTGCAAATCACAAACATGTGAATAACAATCCCAAAATTATTATGCCTGCAAGAGTTGAAAATTATATAATGATCAACACAAGTGTACTTCAATAAGCACAGAACACATGGGGTAGGTTGTTTAGAATAAATATTCTCTCATTTTCAGAGACCTAAATCCCTGCTTCCAGTGTAACAGCCCCTATTTTCATTTCCTCTGGAAAACCTGGCATGTAAAAGGGGGGGGGGGGGAGGGAATCGATCTACATCCTTCATGTTTGACACAGGAAGGTCTATTTGATTGGTTTATTAGCTGAAGCAGGAGACCAAATCCGAATAACATCTAGTAGATCTTATAGAAGAATACATTTGGAAAGGGTACACATTATAAGTGTACAAGGCTCTGTGCAGCTGCAATATTGTGCATTCAATTCGCTCTGTATTGTAACTGACAATGCTGTTTGCCTGGTAGCCAAGGACAGACATGCTGCATGCCCAGTTTTCTGTGGAGAAGTATTCATATGGCTAATAAACTGACTGTGTGAGGTTAACCCTGATAATGGGATGATGAGAAATGTGGGAAGAGTAAACATTGAGCATCCCCATGGAAGTTCTGGAATGCTCAAACTTCAAACAAAATAGACGGAAATCCAAGGACAAAATGAGGCTCTAATGTCTTCTATTAACAGGCTGGAGCAGTCAACTCAATCTTCAGATATGAAGGGCAGCCATTTTGAATAATCTTGTCAACCAAGAGATTTGATATTAAAGAAGAGTATAAACATAAAGATGAAAACAAAAATGTACACAATATATCCACAGCTTAATTCAAACAAGAATATGTCACAAATTACTGAACTCTGATTGGACAACAGCTATGTCTAGTGGAAATTTGATTTTTCCGAAGATGACTTCTACCAACTGCTCTCTATAAGCTGGTAACATTATGGACATTGTATACACGCTATGTAAGATCATTCTCCAGAGGAGTGTAACAGTACTGTTCCAGATGATCATGGACAAACCATATTTTGGAATAATTTTAGAGTTCAGGTGTGCAAACTTCTGCCTCTTGTCAATGCGAGTCTCACAAGTAACTCTATTAGTCTTAAGGTAGGCATATTGTACATAAAACAGGAATGCTTATTCAGACCTACAGAATAAAGTTAAAGCAATGCTGCTATATGAAGAAATGTGGACATTAGTACAATAATGTAAAGATGATCCATCAATTCAGCTTCTAAAACAATCAGTATTATCAACAGCCAATGAGATTAAAGATACAGAAAATGAAGGCGGGATGCAATGTTTGCTACATTGTCCAATCAGCTTTCAGCTATTATAAACACCTTCAACCCCTGTAGCTTAAAATCAACTCTTTCAAACAAAAATATCATAAGATAAAACAGGGGTTGAGGAGTTATCGAGAAAAGATTACTAAAAGCAATCAACATATCAATAAACAATCCATCAATAAGGTCAACATTTCAGGCACACGGCAAGCTTCGTTAAGTTCACATTTATCAGAAAAGTTAGAAATTGGTCTTACCTTTTATTGTGCGTCCATTGTTGACAGTCAGTGAACCATCTCTCCCATTACGCTGAGCTTCCAGTGTCGCCCATTCATCCACCACCAACTTGTCGGGGCTGACCAAGATAGCAGGTCCTGGAAAACAAGCATTCGGATTTACTCACACCTCTTGAGGCATCCAGAGCTATGTGCCTAACTATCTATCAGTCCAGAGTGTGCATGATGACATTGTGAAGCTAAGACAAAGAGAGATCAGTTAGGTTAAACCAACAACTGGCAACATCTGCTTTCTGAACTTTCCATGTAGAGTTACGAAAACACTGATACCAGCTTTCCAGTCAGTCACATTGTCACGGGAGATTGGAATTACAAGCGTCTAGTCCGTCATTCATAATCCAGCCGTCGTCCATTAGAGAATATCCGCGTCCATAATCCAAAGACCTATTCCATTTTCCATATAACAGTATTAGCACCAAATTCAAAAAGACAATCATAGTATACATAAACATAGGCTTGTTTCCTGCAAGAGAGAAGCGGTCAACAGTTTTCAATGATGCCGGCAAGACATCATGATGTTCCAAAAATATCAAATCCGTATCGCTGATCAGTATTCTTAATCCATAATATTCGTTATAGAGTCGTCATCTAAAAAGATGTATCTCAGTCACGCTTGATTGTGACTGTTCATATGAGTACCATGAGGATCTTGAAGTACATGGGTTCATACGGCCCCTAGCCCCGGGTTAAGCGGAATTAGACACAAGTTACGAAACGTAGCACCATAGATCTTGCACGCTACGTTCGTATTTTGCTATCAGCATGCGATATGTATCGCCAAATTTGAGTGTAGGCGCTTGGTGGAATAGCCCTGTTTTTTAAGTTTCTGCACCAATGTTTTGTGATGTTGATTAAAATCGTCACATTTAACACAGGATCTAGCAAATGCTACTAAGCGAGATATGTATACGCCATATGCAGGTCCCACTGGAATATTACTGTCCAGAAAGGGATAGTTTACGATGTCGAAATTGTAATCATCTCTTTTGTCATAAAGTCGACGAGAGAGAATGCCGGCTTCATTTTTATAGAGATATAGATCTAAATATGATGTGCCTGTAGGGCTATCTGTAGTTTCCTATACCAGGAGTATATACCAGGTTTCCTATACCAGGAGACGAACACAAATATGCCGGTGTTAATGCTTTATTATGGACCCTCTGGACACCTGTAGGATATAACAGTCATGTAGAGTGTTTTCACCAGACCGTCTCACGGACACACCGTTAAAGCATGTCAATCTAACACAACATTCAGAGAATTTGTCCGACAACACTGAGCAATTATAATCCCCGAGACCCCCCTTACAATAAATGTTATCCAAGATTGAGTTCAGTACGACCCTTGATCGCAACATTTAATCGAATATAGACATACATTGCATATACAATCAACGACCGTTAATTCACTTTACGCTGGAGCTGACCATTATCCTGTAAATTCATATGCAGCCAATAATTACCAGATCGTTCAGCGTATTACTCTCAAATAACAATTCTATCAATGTGGCAATAACAATTCAATCAAATACAGTTCACATTATTCTCAATGAATTCAAAACGGCACTTCCATAAATCAGTGATCATACTCGCCGATGTAATAGCTTATCAAAAGCTTTTTACACCGAGCAGCAAAGACCTAATGAATCTGTGTCGAGCTGGTCTTGTCGCCTGGAAGATTTATTGCAGGTGGCCATTGAAAAAGGTTCGGTACGGGGAAGAATAGCGGACAGAATGCTCCGAAATAAATTTTGGATGGGTTTGAACAGTGAGCGTTTAAAAGCTGCCACCAGGTACAAGTATGATGCGGACAGCGACTTTGACACACTGTTAAGAGAAGTACGCTGCGTTGAGTTAGAACTGTCTGATTATGATAAGGTGGTGAAAGGTAAGAAATCTCAACAGCATCTTCATGTAGCAACAGAACCGCAAACTGACGATCAGGACATATGCGCACGTTCGCAAGAAATCTGTAATCGCCTTAAGCACCTGGAGCTTAAACAAGAAGAGCAGCCGCCGCCGGGAAATACAGATTCACTGGCGCAAGTCCTTAAACGCCTGGAAAGCTTGGAAAATAAATTCGACAAAAATATCGCTCTTTTGGCAGGGGTCGTAGTAGGTTTTTCGGTAAAAAGGCAGAGACCGAACCGAAAAGTAGTCCGCAACCAAATACGTCAATTAGCCAGACAAGTGATGCCGACAGTGCACCGGATTTAAACTCCCGTTGACCTCCAACGCAGGGTTGGCTGGGGGGTCTATGCGATGAAAGCCCTGAAATACAAAAATCTGCACTTGTTGGGGAGTCGAATGAGTCTGATAATTGTGGATGGTGTTAAATGCCGCTGTCGGGTAGACACAGGTTCTATGATTACGACCATGAGTAAGTCCTACTATCAAGGGGAACTAGGTCATAAAGCATTGCATTCGATCAATGATTTCAAACTAGAAGTGTGTGGAGCTTCTGGGGCCAGTTTGCCATACTTTGGATATGTTGAGGTGGAGTTAAGTGTACCGGGTTCTGCAAAAATAGTAGTGGTCCCGGTATTGGTGGTTCCGGACACGGACTATAATGCTCAAATGCCCATAATAGCCGGAACAAACATAATCAAGTTATTTGTGGGGACAGTTACAGGTAAGAGTTTAACCCCCTGGCAAACTGCTATCAGCCTGGTACAGAAAGGAGGGTCTATTGGAACTTTACGTTCAACAAATACTCACCGCCTGACAGTTAAAGCTAATGAGGTTGTTAACGTTAGGGGTGTGATGCATGATCCCTCGAATGGCTGCCAGACTGTAGTTGCCAAGCAGGGTAATGTGGGGTTAGCCGGGGGTTTAGTGATCTCTCCCCAGCTTGTAAACTTGCAGTCTGATGGTTCATACTCCATGTAAGAATCACGAGACAATGCATACAATAGCCAAGTCTGTGGACAACAATGTGTCTAGACTAGAGCCTTTTCAGCTGCACAAAGACTCTGACAATAGCTTCCTACATGAAGTATCTACCAGTCTGATGGGTCCACTGCTTGTGTTCGTGTTCGAATCTGCAATTTGTCGGTACACTCTCTAATTATTCCACCTAAAACAAAGCTGTGTGATCTGCATCGAGTATCTATCGTTGATCCCCCAACGTCGTCCACTAGGGTAAGGTCGGATACGTCTGATCACTCCTTAAGGGAACTGGGTATATATCTTGAAGACAGCCCTCTCACCGACAGTCAGCACGAATGTACGGAACAGATGCTGGGCCAATGGAAGTCTATCATGTCAACGGGACTACTCGATCTTGGTCATACTACAACGGTAAAACACGCTATAAAACTTACAGATGATACACCATTCAAAGAGCCACATAGGCGCATCCCAGCTGCTCTTTTCGACGAGGTCCGTTCCCATCTTAAGGAAATGCTGGCCTGCGGCGCTATACGTGAATCGAGCAGCCCGTACTCATCTAATGTCGTGCTTGTTCGTAAGCCCGACAATTCCCTACGATTCTGTCTGGACTTCCGGAAATTGAATTCCCGTACGGTCAGGGACTCGTACGCCTTGCCACGTATTGATGAGATGCTTGATTGCCTGGCTGGATCGAAGTGGTTTACCAAGCTGGACTTGAGATCCGGTTACTGGCAAGTGGAACTCGTGGAAGAAGACAAACAGAAAACTGCATTCACAGTTGGGCCACTGGGCTTCTATGAGTGCAACAGAATGCCCTTTGGCCTGACGAATGCGCCCGCTACGTTCCAGCGACTTGAACCTCCGCGACTGTCTCATCTACATTGATGACGTCATCATATTCTCAAAGACATTCGAAGAGCATATGGAACGACTGGAACGAGTCTTTCATCGCTTGAAACAACATGGATTGAAACTCCGGCCGGATAAATGCGAATTTTTCTTGCACAAGGTCAAGTATCTAGGCCATATTGTGTCGGAGAATGGAATCGAGACCGATCCCGAGAAAATTGAGGCTCTAAAGCGATGGCCTGTACCAAGGAATGTCGACGATCTCCGCAAATTCTTAGGTTTTCGCTGGCTATTATCGGAGATTTGTGCCATCCTATGCGAAAATAGTTCGGTGCCTTAATGACCTCCTGGTAGACCAACCCAAGAAGAGAGCTAAACGCAAACCCAGGGGTAACACTAAATGGTGTTGGCAGATGGAACATCAAGAGGCGTTTGATCAGGTAATTTTGGCCTTAATTACCCCACCTGTTCTGGCTTATGCTGATTACACTATTCCGTTCATCCTACACGTCGACGCCAGCGGTGACGGCTTGGGCGCGATTTTGTACCAACATCAGGATGACAGGGAAAAAGTGATCGCGTATGCTAGGTCTCAAAAGGCCAGAACGGAATTATGCTGTACATAAGCGCGAGTTTATCGCACTCAAATGGGCTGTGTGCAATAAATTTAGGGATTATCTGTATGGCCACAAATTTACCGTTCGAACCGATAACAATCCGCTTACGTATGTTCTCACCTCGGCGAAGCTAGATGCAACAGGGCATCGTTGGCTCGCGGAATTGTCTACGTTTGACTTCCAGCTGGAATATAAATCTGGTACAGCACACCGAGATGCTGATGGGTTATCCCGACACCCGTCCCTATCCGACACGGGTTCAGACGTCACCAAGGTAGATGGTGACGTGGTTAAAGCAATCTGCAATATCGAGATAGTCTCTAATATTCCATTCATAGAGAGTCTGGGGTGGCAGGATGCTGAAGAGTCTTCCCCAGGCCAGCGCCTTCCGAGTATGTCTGCGGCACAAGTATGCATGCCTCTATTTTCAGATACTTCGACTTGGGAGAAACTACAGCGGACGGACAGGACCATTGGTAGAGTAATGGAGTACTTGGATGCTGGAGATCTTGATAAAAACAACTACATCATGGAAACGAAAGAGGTGAGATCATTACTTAAGTGTCCGGATAGATTACTCGTACGAGATGGCATCCTGTACCGTAAAATGACACACGACGATCGAACGACCTCGCAGATAGTGCTGCCGCTGCAGTTCCGGGATCTCGTGTTGAGAAGTCTACACGATGACCAGGGTCACCAGGGTAGAGAAAGGACTTACAATTTGGTAAGAGCCCGATTCTTCTGGCCAGGCATGTCTGAAGATGTACGCAGAAAGGTGAAGTTTTGCGACCGGTGTATTCGGAGGAAA
Source organism: Hanleya hanleyi (assembly GCA_036873755.1). Classification (NCBI taxonomy): domain Eukaryota; kingdom Metazoa; phylum Mollusca; class Polyplacophora; order Lepidopleurida; family Hanleyidae; genus Hanleya; species Hanleya hanleyi. Next base: position 36,277 of record JAVTVY010017600.1, read on the forward strand.
ACTGGGACGGCACACAGGTTCACTCCTCTGGTGAGTATTGAAACCCATCAACCGATGGAGCTTGTGTGTACGGATTTCCTTTCGTTGGAGGAGTCCAAGGGAGGTTACTCCAATATTCTGGTGATCACCGACCATTTCACCAGGTATGCACAAGCAGTACCTACCCGGAACCAAACGGCGAAAACTACGGCCAGGGCTTTGCACGATAACTTCTTCGTGTATTACGGGTTCCCGAGCAAGCTGCACAGCGACCAGGAACCAAATTACGAGTCTCAGGTTATTAAGGAACTGTGTAGAATTGCTGGCATAGAGAAAACTAGAACGACGCCGTACCACCCCCAGGGCAACGGCATGTGCGAACGTCTAAATCAAACGCTCTTGAACATGCTAGGGACCTTAACAGACGAGCAGAAGTCTAGATGGAAGGATTATGTACCTTCACTGGTTCACGCGTACAACGCGACCAAACACGAGTCCACTGGATATAGTCCATTCTATTTAATGTTTGGTAGGCATCCCCGTCTGGCGTTAGACGCCTACTTAGGTATAGACCCCAATGATACTGGTACTGTTGCAGACAAGACGCAGTACGCTGTGGCGTTACGGAAGAAGCTAGATTACGCTTACAGACTGGCTTCTTGCGAAGCAAAAAAATCTTCTTCCAGGTACAAGAAGAATTATGATCTTTCCATTAGAGAGTCCAAAGTAGAACCAGGGGATAAGGTCCTCGTAAAGAACGTAACTCTGCGGGGGAAACGTAAGATAGCAGATCGATGGGAGAACATCCCATATGTAGTATTACGTCAGCCAAATAAAGGTATTCCCGTGTTTGAGGTTAGGCGGGATGATGGTAAGGGGCGTAAACGCATGCTACATCGTAACCTGCTACTCCCATTTCAGTCCCTTCCTTCACCTAAATTCTGTCCCGAGTCACGTGATTCCGCAAGCAGGAAAGCTTCTCCTTCACGGCAGATGCCGGAAATCGAATCACCACAGTCGGAGAGCGAGGACGAGTTGATGGACTTGAGGTTGGATTCTCCTGTTGCACAGCGAAATCTGAGGCCGAGGCCTCGTATTTCAGTCCCGAGGTCAAGCCCGCGACCTTCGACTCCCCGACATCTGGACATTTCTGTTCAATCTGATCCGCGTCGGATCGTTCGCGAACCAGTCGCACTGGTAGAAACTACACCTGCTGAACCAATGTTCCGTAATGTTGCAGTTGATATAGGGAGTCGAGAACCGGCCGTCACAAGAGAGCCGCCTGTACTTAGACGATCCACAAGGGTTCGTAGACCTCCACAATGGTTACAAGCAGATGACTGCGTACAGCAACGAAATGCTAACGTTGCCACCCAGGTAGTGTATGTATGAATTTTGAGGACAACATTTCACGGAAGAGAGGATAGTGTCACGGATGATGTTTTTCTTACAGTGTACTTAGCCGAAAGTGTTCGTTGAATAAACACGACCACATGTCGGCTACCTGTATTTATGCTAATATATCCAAATGTGTTAACCTCTACTAACTCCACATATCCAGTCGTCTGTCATTCATTATTTCATTCATGCATCGTATCGTTCGCTGTCCATTTCATTCATGCTCGCCCGGCTTCATCCACGTTCAACCGGTTCCCATGCATATGCCTCGCCCGCATTCCGCGATCGCATTTCGCGTTACATAACCATACACTATATATTGGCCCTGTTCGATCGTCTCGGCACATGCTTTAACGGTGTGTCCGTGAGACGGTCTGGTGAAAACACTCTAAACGATTGTTATATCCTACAGGTACGTGGTCATTTATTAGTACGATATTGGTTATTTACAGTAAGATAACGGAATGGGGTAAATGCTGTGAATTTTGATAAGCTATTACATCGGCGAGTATGATCACTGATTTATGGAAGTGCCGTTTTGAATTCATTGAGAATAATGTGAACAGTATTTGATTGACAGACGACTGGATATGTGGAGTTAGTAGAGGTTAACACATTTGGATATATTAGCATAAATACAGGTAGCCGACATGTGGTCGTGTTTATTCAACGAACACTTTCGGCTAAGTACACTGTAAGAAAAACGTCATCCGTGACAACATCCTCAGCTGATGACTCCTGGGTTTATAATCCACACATATTCATAATGGCAAGTTATTCACATATCAAATTTGGAAACAATCCGTTAACTCTTATGCCCAATATTGTCCAGATATGAAGCCTTCTTCTGAACCAGGAGAGGTTTGCTCTGGTCAACTCATAATGATGCAATATTTTATGTTCTATTTTCACATCTGTCAGGAGTGCAATCTTATTTAAAGATATACATCTAGAGAAGCTGAAACCTTGTAGAATTTGATTACAATAATTATTTGTGCATTTGCAAGAGAATGAAATTAGTATTGACAGTCACAACAAGATAAATGTCTGGTAAACAACATTTTCCAAATTTACCTCATCGTATCATTTCAGTTTAAATGCAAAATCCATCTACTAAATCCCATACAATGTTATATTTATAGAGTGGAACTATGAAAGGCTTGTGTATCATCCTTCAGAGCTAAAAACCATAAAATCTAAATGATAACCTTCATTTATTTAGAACCTCCATCAAAAAATAGTTCGTCTGGCAACCATTTTGATTTACTCTGAGAGAAACGTGGCAGAGTGCGAGAGGAAAGTGGCAGAGTGCGAGCCAATGGATTCGTCCGGATTTAAATAAATAAATGGCATTATTTTTGCGCAGAAATTTCCCGATAAAATTTCAACAGCTCTATGAATGAGAACTCGGCATCATATATCATCATTATGGGGCAATGGTAGCATCTCTCCAGTTGGCACATAGTTTAAGTCATCTTTCTAATTTCATTGTCTTGAAATAAAATTTCAAACTGGTAGGTACATACTGTGGGTGAATGTTGATAAAATTCCAAAGCAACATCTTGCTGGTATCTACACAACAAATTTTGGAAATAATCTAACGAGTCTTTCTCACATATGTTTAATTAAGTAGTGGGACACATAGGTGGATAAATGAGAATTGATGGATGGACACAAATTTCAGTCGGGGGAAAAACCTGTTGTACAGATCAAGCTGGGCTGTATGTTTGGACAAGAGATGCAACTATTTGAATCCCTGCAAAGAAAAAACTTCTATAAATAGAGTTATTGACAATAAATAGTTGCCCCCACCTGTTCTGATCTGTTGAGCTTTGAGCCCGTTATAGCTGTTCATAGCTCTAGTTATTTTTATTATTATTATTCAGAATAAGTAGTGGCTCCCACCTGATCCAGTGTTGTATCTGAACTCCACATGTCCATCTTTGATAATCAGTGCTACAAAATCCCCCGCTCCGTCTTCCCTCTGTCCATTGTAAAAAATGATTCCGTCATCGGAGCTACGAGGTTTCACCGATAACTTGAGGCTGAACTGTAGACGACTGTCCTCCAGTGTGGGGTAACTGATGAACGACGATTTGTTGAAAGATGGATCGACAATTGTCACACCTGTGGCAAGCAAAAGTAAAACTTCAAGGTACAGGGACTCCGACATTATCAGCTCAGATGACAATATTTTCTAACAGGCATATCTCACTGCATATCCTCACTCATTTAACCCATGTTTGACTTCAAACCAGTTCTCAAAATAAATTACTATGGTATAAATCCTATCTATTATTTATCAGTTTTAGTCTTTGCATATAGTCTCCAGCAGTCATCATCTGAGATGACTGGAGGTCTGGCGGACAGATCATGATATCAATATAATTTTTATTCCCAATTGTCTATTTGTTATGCCATAATAATGAAGATATTACTCACCTACTTGACAGCCTGCCCCTGTTTTACCTAGAGGACAGACACACCTATACCCACTGAGACCAGGTAAATTATAACACCGGCCCTCCGTACCACACGCACCTGTAATACAACGGTAAGATTTGAGGAGATACGGAGAAGAGAAGAGAAGAGTATTCCGAAATAGAAACAAGTGTCTCCATTGTGGAGGAGAAGTACCTCTGTATCCTCTTCCATACTGGAGAGAAGTGTGTAACTATGGTGGAGAAGTTCCTCTGTATCCCTCTGCACTATGGAGAGAGGTATGTGTGTAACCATGGAGGAGAAGTATCTCAGTATCTGTCTCCATAGTGGAGAGAAGTGTGTAACTATAGTGGAGAAGTGCCTCTGTATCCCTCTCCATAGTGGAGAGAGGAATGTGTGTAACTATAGTGGAGAAGTATCTCAGTATCTGTCTCCATAGTGGAGAGAAGTGTGTAACTATAGTGGAGAAGTTCCTCTGTATCCCTCTCCATAGTGGAGAGAGGAATGTGTGTAACCATGGAGGAGAAGTATCTCAGTATCTGTCTCCATAGTGGAGAGAAGTGTGTAACCATAGTGGAGAAGTGCCTCTGTATCCCTCTCCATAGTGGAGAGAAGTGTGTCTGGGTATGGTACAGGAAAGTTTAGATAGGAGGACAGTAGTACTGACAGTACCTGGGTAACACTTCTCCCCAGTCAGTTCACACCTGCGTCCAGCATAGCCTCGAGGACAGTGACACTTGTAACCATATGCAGTGTTAGCGGGCTCACACGCGCCTCCATTCTCACAAGGCCGGTCCCGACAGACCTGGTACTCTCGTATGCCCACCAGATCTACTGCTGCCTCACCCAGGTCCACCGCGTCACCCTGAATCTCCATCTGACTCACGCTACCTGGAAAGCAAAGAAAAAACACAGGGATGTGATTATTATTATCAATTCACTTACAGACAATTTGGATTATTTCAGGGGCAGGGGTGCCAACATTCTTAAATACTGGTGACTGGGTCTCTAGTCATCACTTTTATCTCTTACATGTGGCCCAAGCTGAACCCTTATATGCTGGCTGTCTGGTTTCAGTCTTCACTCGAAGTATGTTTGCCAAAGGAACACATTCTGAATGGCAAAACTTACCCCACTAAAGCTTCATACCAGTTTATTCTATCTTTGTGCCAGTCATTTAACAATGAAAGTTGCTCATAAGAGATAACTCAATGACTTTCTCTGAACAACTATTATAGCCACTCCAACATCCTTCACCCACCCCATCATACATCACCTCACCCTCCCCACCCCGTCATCGTCAGCATTCCCACCCTCCCATAACCCATCCTTCCCACCCCATTATCCGTAATGTCACCCCACCCAATTGTCTGTCACCCCTCTAAACCACATCATCCCATCACCCTCCCCTTCCCTTCTTCCATCACCTACCCTCCCATCACCCCATCATCCGTCTCTCCACCCCATCATCTGTCACCCCACCCTCCCCATCCTATTGTCCATCACCCCAACTTCCCTACCTCATCGCCCGTCACCCCATCGTCCATCACCCGATCCTCCCCACTCCATTGTCCATCATCCCAACCTCCCCACCTTATCGTCCTGTCATCCGTCACCTCACCATCTCCACCCCATCGTCCATCACCCCACCCTCCCCACCCCATTGTCTGTCAGACCACCCTCCAGCAACACTTACCAACAAAGCCGGACCTGAAGCCTGCAGTCTGGGGAATTCTGTTAAAGTCCGGCACAGATCCCACATAGAGGTTATCCTGTAGGTCTAAGCCAACAAAGCGGCCCTGAGCCTCTCCTATGTAACTGGGCTGTTCATTTACAGTCATTGTACCTGAAACCATGGAAACAGGAGAAGATAATCAGTGAAATACTGAAGTGAAAGTGATGGTTAATATGATTATCACAACCTACAAGTTAATAATGGAAGAGAAATGAGGCAGTTGAACATTAAGTTTGGTCATTTACAGGAAAGAACAACATTAACAAGCTGAGTAGCTAGCAGGTCCTCCGCCAAGTAGCCTGTTTGAGAGCATACAGCATATACGCTTCCAATATCTCCTTAAATATAACTTGGAAAGTTGATATGTGTATGTGGAAAGAGACGTTCATCTGGAATTGTTGAGACAATTTGAGGAGGTTTGGGAAGCAGTAATGGGTAGTGCAACACTGGAATGTAAGTCTGTAGTTGTATATGGATTTGTGGATGGTGAGGTTTATAAATCGATGAGTGGAATAGATCAAGATATCGCGTTCACAACACAGATGGGTACAATATGGGTGAGTGAAATCCAAGATGGTCAATGGCAGCCATCTTGGATTACATACTACCTCAATGAAAATCAATACCAATCGCTGTCTAACTGATGTGAAGCACCGTCTCGAGTTTGAAGTTGATTGGTCAAATTGTTGTCGAGATATCACGTTCACAAGATCCGAGACGGATGGAATCCAATATCGTCAATGGCAGCCATCTTGGATTTGTACCTCAGTGAAAATCAATACCAATGGCCGTCTAATTGATGTGAAGCACATTCTCAAGTTTGAAGTCGATTGGTCGAACTGTTCTCGAGATATCGCATTCACAAGATGTGGGATGGACAGAATCCAATATGGTCAATGGCAGCCATCTTGGATTATGTACCTCAGTGAAAACCAATACCAATGGCCGTCTAACTGATGTGAAAAACCTTCCCTAGTTTGAAGTCGATTGGTTGATTTGTTTCTGAGATATCGTGTTAACAAGATGTGGAACGGAGTGAATCCAATATGGTCCATGGCAGCCATCTTGGATTACGTATCTCAGTGAAAATAAATACCAATGGCCGTCTAACTGATGTGAAGAACCTTCCCAGGTTTGAAGTCGATTAGTTGAATTGTTCTCGAGATATCGTGTTCACAAGATCTGGGACGGATGGAATCCAATATGGTCAATGGCAGCCATCTTGGATTACGTACCTCAGTGAAAATCAATACCAATGGCCGTCTGACTGATGTGAAGAACATTCCCAAGCTTGAAGTTGATTGGTGGAAATGTTCTTGAGATATCGCGTTCACAAGATGTGGGACGAACAGAATCCAATATGGTCGATGGCGGCCATCTTGGATTACGTACTTCAGTGAAAATCAATACCAATGGCCGTCTAACTGATATGAAGCACCTTCTCAAGTTTGAAGTCAATCGGTCAAATTGTTCTTGAGATATCGCGTTCACAAGATGTGGGACGGACAGAATCCAATATGGTCGATGGCGGCCATCTTGGATTACGTACCTCAGTGAAAATCAATACCAATGGCCGTCTAACTGATGTGAAGCACCTTCTCAAGTTTGAAGTCGATTGGTCGAATTGTTCTCAAGATATCGCGTTCACAAGATGTGGGACGGACGGACGGACGGAAGGACGGACGGAAGGACGGACGGAGGGACGGACGGAAGGACGGACGGAAGGACGGACGGCTAGCATTTCCAAGTCCTCCCACCACTTCGTGGCGGAGGACAACAAGCGAATACACCAGCCTGCCCTCATTATAACACAGAGGTTGAAGATTGTGGGCATGTTGTGCTGCAGTGAGTTATGAATTTTTGAATTTGGTGCTAATACTGTTATATGGAAAATGGAATAGGTCTTTGGATTATGGACGCGGATATTCTCTAATGGACGACGGCTGGATTATGAATGACGGACTAGACGCTTGTAATGCACTCCCTTATCACAGTACCTACACTTCAAGCTGTATTCAAGAACTTGTATTTAGGCGAACTCAAGGACCATTTCTGATACCGATTGAAACAAGCATTCTGAGAACCCCAACATCATGCCTTGCAGGGTCATCTGCTGAAGCTTCAGCAGTATTGAAAGCATACATGTAGAGCAAACTTTCCACGTAGAGGTGGTACATGTACATTTTTGCCTAACAAAAACATTATCATTGAGAAGTATAGTCTAAATCGCAATAATTTGGCCAAAATTAATATTTCATGCCACAAATAGCACATGCACATCCTCATATGAAACTTGTGTAGCCAGTGTCAAACTCCTCCAATGAAAGCCGACAGCTTCAGCAAACTTTTCATGTACATGTATATGTGAACATGTATGTAAAGTATCATTGGCAAATTACTCAACCGAAACCCTAATAATTTGGACACAGATTAATATTTCATCTCAAAAATAGCACAGGCACATCCTCTAATCATACAAAACATGTGTACCAAGTTTCGTAATCATCAAGTGACAGCTGACAACTGTAACAAACTTTCTATGTGCAGGTGTACATATAGAAGGCATACAATTTTACTAAAAAAAAACCTCTAAAATTTGCTATAATTTGGACAAAAATAAATATTCATCTCATAAATAGCACAGGTATATCCTTTAATCATAAGAAACATGTGTACCAAGTTTCATAATCATCCAGTGAGAGCCGACTACTGTAGCAAACTTTCTATATACAGGCGCACATGTAGAAAGCCTACAATTTTGGTAAACAAACAAGAGCCCAAGGGGCTTCAATATACGCCTGTATCTGGAATTACACTGATTCAAATTTCAAGGTTGTTTAATGACCTTGGTCCCAATTGGCAGCTAGCAATCCAGAGAAAGGTCTAAGATTTTGTGCTTACGAGAATGTAACACTTATGACATCTTATATTCAATGATAAACTAAAGGGGCTTAACTCTTGGTAACTAGGTGATTTGGAAACACAAGCCGTAAGCTTACATATCCCACACTGAAATGGACAATAGTCAAACAAGAAAATGTTAAATTTCCTTCAAATAGAAAAATGTGAAGAAAGTGTCAGATGAAGTAAACGTTTGTTCTTGAGTTAATGAACAGATATAAAGTTCATAAAGAACCCAGTTCAATTTGTAAATGGATGGTTTCTATTTCACAACAGTTTAACTGAATGAGGGGAGACAGCTCCACAGGACAACTCTGATTAGTCCAACCAAACTAAATAGTCAGTTAAATTAGATTCAGTTTTAGGGTACTACTACCTTGACCTTTGACCCATTGACCTAAAATGAATAAAATTCCTTTTTGCCCAGCGAGTAAGGTATAACCAAAGTTTAGTACCAATCCATACCTTGAAACTGGTGATATCACATGCACAGTATATGATCCAGGATAAATGGACGGATAGACAAACAGAACTCATCATCACATTATATGAACTCGTCTTCGACAGGCATATAGAAAATTTGACTTTTAATGATTTCCTGATTTGGGGTCACAGTGACTTTGACCTTGACCTAAATTTTGCTACACAACACCCCATCTCCCCTTAACGTATGTACGGACACAAACAAATCATGATTTTTAACAATTTCAGTATTGTGGGGTCACAGTAACCTTGATCTTTGAACTTGACCTACATTTTGGAATGGTACACATCATGTGCCTCTAATGTATCCACTGACAAATAAAAGTTATTTTTAATGATTTTCTAATTTGAAGTCATAGTGACTTGACCTTTGACCCTGACCTAAATTTTGGTATGTGACAAATCTTTTCCCCCTATTGAATTCACTAATTTCTTTTAGCAATTTTCAATACTTTCCCGATTTTTAGGATAGTGACGTTTGACCTTGACCTACATTTGGTATGAGAGGCATCCTCTCTCAGCTGGGTATCCATTCACAAACAAATGGAACTCTATATAGAAAAATGTCTCCGATATAGACTGATTTTTAAGCCAGTGACCTTTGACCTCGATCTACATACAGTATGCGAAACATGGTCCCTCTCTATCCATTCACCAAAAATTGGAATGGTGGATAGAAAACTGTCTATGATCAATGATTTCCTGAGAGAAGTAGTTTTTCGACGTTGAAGGGCGTAACTCTGGAGAAATCGTCGGATCAGTTTGAAAAGGTCTTCACATGGTGACAATAATTTGAGGCAAATTTGGAAAGAACCCAGCCAAACTATTTGCTGTGTTGCATCCACAAGAACAGTTAACGGGCGGACGACGCCATGCCATAATACATCAAGTCAATAAAAACTCGATCATTTGCCATAATTTGAAAAAAAAAAAAAAAAAATCATCTCAAAATAGCACATGTACATCCTCTCATCATAAGAAACATGTGTACAACTGGAGCAAACTTTCTATGCACAGATGTACATGTGGACATGTACAGCTAAACTAAATACTCTATCATTCAATTTTACATTGCAGCACCCATAGAATCCCCTGAGGTAGTGCCATAACTGACCACATCCATCTTTTCAAGCTCGAGAAATGATAAATGTTATATTTTTTATCTTTGGTGGAGCTTAAGAAACCAGGTCACATTTAACCCTGTAGAACAAAGAGCTGTGGTACAGTGAGATACAGGTGTAATCATAGGACATTTCTGCAAGGTTGACAGTGTTACAATATAGAGTGATAAACATTTGAAAAGGGTTTAGTCCCTGGTTTATCCCAAGTACACTGATGGCTAATTCATGTATGGAATATTCATTGATGAATGCTATTTCCTGATTAACACAGACCCCTAGATAATTATTGAGTGAGCTTGACTTTTGTGGTGAATAATTATTCTCATCTTAGATAAGTAACATTTGTTTTTCCAAGGTGGTGACACCTGAGCTATCAGATTTAATAAGCCACATGAACAGTGCCACAATGAAATGGTTGAGGAGGAAAGACACATACAGGGTTAGGTAACAATACAATGTGAATGAGTGTCCATGAAACATGACAATATATATGTATGGTTTTGTCAGGACAGTCTTCTCAAGGACAATTCCTGTCAAATACAATACTGAACTACTGTATTCTTTTTAAATTTGGAGTCAGTTCTAGGCATCCATGTACACAAATACTATTTGAGTTAGATACTCGATTTATGGTTACTTAATATTATACTAACAAAGACATCAAAAATATGACCGCATGAATACACAACATAGATCTGTTAAAATGGCATGGACATGTATGCTATTTTAATTATGCTATTGAAAACATTTAGACTTTCAGATAGATGCTCTACTTGATGGGGAGCCTGAGTGGAAACACAACAATTGTGACCTCCTTATACGGATACCTAGACTAGAATGAAACTATGTTAAACTTGATTATTCTCACATGCATTTGACCAGGTGACCTGAAGTAAAATGTCAATGCCACTCACATTCAATAGGCTTCTGCCCTGTGACCAGATGAACATGTGGTGTAAATTTGGGAAGAATATAATGTCAGAAAGACAAACAGATATACATGATGAGGTACCCAGAGGTCACTTATAGCCAAGGACTATTATACAACACAGGACTACTACAAACATCAATCAGTCACACCATTTGTGATTTTCTCAATTAGACAACTGTACTACCGGTACTAGAGACATACGTACGGTATAAAAGATTCATGTGGACATGGTCAATATCAATACATGGGAGTACGCCCATATATAATCATAAACATTTAAACTTACCCTGGGTTCTAGCACCATAATACTGATCTGCAATCATGCATGTAATTGTTATCAAGTTTAGAAAGAAGGGCCTGCCATGGTCACTGCTGAGAAGACCCTTCCCGCACCAATATCTCAAGGTTCCAGGATTTGTATATATGATTTTTTAGTCTGGAATCTATGCATGATAAAAGATTGGGGCAGTTCCCGGGTAATGTAGATCCCTCCCACACTTTGTTGTCCCACCAATGTCCCAACAGTTTACATTACAATCAGACAGTTTGAGAACTTGCCATATTAGAGCAGTCCTGTTACTGGGTCATTCATGGTGAACAGTCAGGTTGTTGTGTCAATGAAGGTGAGGTCCCTAACAATTTGAGAACATACCATATCAGAACAGTCAGGTTATTGTGTCAATTAAGGTGAGGTCCCTAACAATTTGAGAACTTACCATATCAGAAGTCAGGTTATTGTGTCAATTAAGGTGAGGTCCCTAACAATTTGAGAACTTACCATATCAGAACAGTCAGGTTATTGTGTCAATTAAGGTGAGGTCCCTAACAATTTGAGAACATACCATATCAGAACCGTCAGGTTATTGTGTCAATTAAGGTGAGGTCCCTAACAATTTGAGAACTTACCATATCAGAACCGTCAGGTTATTGTGTCAATTAAGGTGAGGTCCCTAACAATTTGAGAACATACCATAGCAGAGAAGTCGGGTTATCGAGTCAATTATTGTAACGGGTTGAGGACTTATAGGCAAGGCTACAAACTTACCCAGTTTACGATCCCTCTTCAGTTTAATAGTGTGCCACTTGTTCATTTCCAGAGTCTGGTTACCACGGATAATGGCCGGGCCTGAACCCACGTCAAAACGGAATTCTGGGTAACTGTCTTGAAGCCCGAAGCACATGAAGTCTCCAATACCGGTATCTGATTGGCCATTGTACACTACCAAACCTATCAACCAATCAAAATACAAGACAAAAATTGTACATGGTACAAAAATAACCAATCGGTATTCCGATTGTTACATTAGGAGTCAACCAATCAAATCGTTTGCTTTGGAGAGATATAACATGATGTAACAGTTCAGGATGTAATACTTACCATCAGTGGCTTCTGGTCTGAATGAGACCAACATGTCAAAGTTGAGGTAGGCATCCCGGAGAGGCTCATAGCTGATGTATGACCTTGGGTTCTGAGAGAAGTAGGGCACAAGATCTACGAGAAATATACAAATGAATCAATACACAACATACATAGTCTCAAGTCCTAATAAGAATCACATGTAGCTGCAGCTACTACTCCTGTAAATGTTTCAAATACTAGGAATGATCTTTCACTCTGACATTGTAGGCTAGGCTCTCCCAAGTCTGATTCAACAATACTAGGAATGCTCTTTCACTCTAACATTGTAGGCTAGGCTCTCCCAAGTCTGATTCAACAATACTAGGAATGCTCTTTCACTCTAACATTGTAGGCTAGGCTCTCCCAAGTCTGATTCAACACTACTAGGAATGATCTTTCACTCTAACATTGTAGGCTATCTCCCAAGACTGATTCAACAATACTAGGAATGGTCTTTCACTCTAACATTGTAGGCTAGGCTCTCCCAAGTCTGATTCAACAATACTAGGAATGGTCTATCACTCTAACATTGTAGGCTAGGCTCTCCCAAGTCTGATTCAACACTACTAGGAATGATCTTTCACTCTAACATTGTAGGCTAGGCTCTCCCAAGTTTGATTCAACAATACTAGGAATGCTCTTTCACTCTAACATTATAGGCTACGCTCTCCCAAGTCTGATTCAACACTACTAGGAATGATCTTTCACTCTAACATTGTAGGCTAGGCTCTCCCAAGTCTGATTCAACAATACTAGGAATGCTCTTTCACTCTAACATTGTAGGCTAGGCTCTCCCAAGTCTGATTCAACAATACTAGGAATGCTCTTTCACTCTAACATTGTAGGCTAGGCTCTCCCAAGTCTGATTCAACAATACTAGGAATGCTCTTTCACTCTAACATTGTAGGCTAGGCTCTCCCAAGTCTGATTCAACAATACTAGGAATGCTCTTTCACTCGACATTGTAGGCTAGGCTCTCCCAAGTCTGATTCAACAATACTAGGAATGCTCTTTCACTCGGACATTGTAGGCTAGGCTCTCCCAAGTCTGATTCAACAATACTAGGAATGCTCTTTCACTCTAACATTGTAGGCTAGGTTCTCCCAAGACTGATTCAACAATACTAGGAATGCTCTTTCACTCTAACATTGTAGGCTAGGTTCTCCCAAGACAGATTCAACAATACTAGGAATGCTCTTTCACTCTAACATTGTAGGCTAGGCTCTCCCAAGTCTGATTCAACAATACTAGGAATGCTCTTTCACTGTAACATTGTAGGCTAGGCTCTCCCAAGTCTGATTCAACAATACTAGGAATGCTCTTTCACTCTAACATTGTAGGCTAGGCTCTCCCAAGTCTGATTCAACAATACTAGGAATGCTCTTTCACTGTAACATTGTAGGCTAGGCTCTCCCAAGTCTGATTCAACAATACTAGGAATGCTCTTTCACTCTAACATTGTAGGCTAGGCTCTCCCAAGTCTGATTCAACAATACTAGGAATGGTCTTTCACTCTAACATTGTAGGCTAGGCTCTCCCAAGTCTGATTCAACAATACTAGGAATGGTCTTTCACTCTAACATTGTAGGCTAGGCTCTCCCAAGTCTGATTCAACAATACTAGGAATGGTCTTTCACTCTAACATTGTAGGCTAGGCTCTCCCAAGTCTGATTCAACAATACTAGGAATGATCTTTCACTCTAACATTGTAGGCTAGGCTCTCCCAAGTCTGATTCAACAATACTAGGAATGCTCTTTCACTCTAACATTGTAGGCTAGGCTCTCCCAAGTCTGATTCAACAATACTAGGAATGCTCTTTCACTCTAACATTGTAGGCTAGGCTCTCCCAAGTCTGATTCAACAATACTAGGAATGCTCTTTCACTGTAACATTGTAGGCTAGGCTCTCCCAAGTCTGATTCAACAATACTAGGAATGCTCTTTCACTCTAACATTGTAGGCTAGGCTCTCCCAAGTCTGATTCAACAATACTAGGAATGGTCTTTCACTCTAACATTGTAGGCTAGGCTCTCCCAAGTCTGATTCAACAATACTAGGAATGGTCTTTCACTCTAACATTGTAGGCTAGGCTCTCCCAAGTCTGATTCAACAATACTAGGAATGGTCTTTCACTCTAACATTGTAGGCTAGGCTCTCCCAAGTCTGATTCAACAATACTAGGAATGCTCTTTCACTCTAACATTGTAGGCTAGGCTCTCCCAAGTCTGATTCAACAATACTAGGAATGCTCTTTCACTCTAACATTGTAGGCTACGCTCTCCCAAGACTGATTCAACAATACTAGGAATGGTCTTTCACTCTAACATTGTAGGCTAGGCTCTCCCAAGACTGATTCAACAATACTAGGAATGGTCTATCACTCTAACATTGTAGGCTAGGCTCTCCCAAGTCTGATTCAACAATACTAAGAATGGTCTTTCACTCTAACATTGTAGGCTAGGCTCTCCCAAGACTGATTCAACAATACTAGGAATGGTCTTTCACTCTAACATTGTAGGCTAGGCTCTCCCAAGACTGATTCAACAATACTAGGAATGCTCTTTCATTCTAACATTGTAGGCTAGGCTCTCCCAAGACTGATTCAACAATACTAGGAATGGTCTTTCACTCTAACATTGTAGGCTAGGCTCTCCCAAGTCTGATTCAACAATACTAGGAATGCTCTTTCACTCTCAACATAGTAGGCTAGGCTCTCCCAAGTCTGATTCAACAATACTAGGAATGGTCTTTCACTCTAACATTGTAGGCTAGGCTCTCCCAAGACTGATTCAACAATACTAGGAATGGTCTTTCACTCTAACATTGTAGGCTAGGCTCTCCCAAGACTGATTCAACAATACTAGGAATGCTCTTTCACTCTAACATTGTAGGCTAGGCTCTCCCAAGTCTGATTCAACAATACTAGGAATGCTCTTTCACTCTCAACATAGTAGGCTAGGCTCTCCCAAGTCTGATTCAACAATACTAGGAATGCTCTTTCACTCTAACATTGTAGGCTAGGCTCTCCCAAGTCTGATTCAACAATACTAGGAATGCTCTTTCACTCTCAACATAGTAGGCTAGGCTCTCCCAAGTCTGATTCAATACTACTAGGAATGGTCTTCACTCTGACATTGTAGGCTAGGTTCTCCCAAGTCTGATTCAACAATACTAGGAATGGTCTTTCACTCGGACATTGTAGGCTAGGCTCTCCCAAGTCTGATTCAACAATACTAGGAATGGTCTTTCACTCGGACATTGTAGGCTAGGCTCTCCCAAGTCTGATTCAACAATACTAGGAATGCTCTTTCACTCGGACATTGTAGGCTAGGCTCTCCCAAGTATGATTCAACAATACTAGGAATGGTCTTTCACTCGGACATTGTAGGCTAGGCTCTCCCAAGTCTGATTCAACAATACTAGGAATGGTCTTTCACTCGGACATTGTAGGCTAGGCTCTCCCAAGTCTGATTCAACAATACTAGGAATGCTCTTTCACTGACATTGTAGGCTAGGCTCTCCCAAGTATGATTCAACAATACTAGGAATGCTCTTTCACTCGGACATTGTAGGCTAGGCTCTCCCAAGTCTGATTCAACAATACTAGGAATGGTCTTTCACTCGGACATTGTAGGCTAGGCTCTCCCAAGTCTGATTCAACAATACTAGGAATGGTCTTTCACTCGGACATTGTAGGCTAGGTTCTCCCAACTACTAGGAATGGTCTTCACTCTGACATTGTAGGCTAGGTTCTCCCAAGACTGATTCAACAATACTAGGAATGGTCTTTCACTCTAACATTGTAGGCTAGGCTCTCCCAAGACTGATTCAACAATACTAGGAATGGTCTTTCACTCGGACATTGTAGGCTAGGTTCTCCCAAGTCTGATTCAACAATACTAGGAATGGTCTTTCACTCGGACATTGTAGGCTAGGCTCTCCCAAGACTGATTCAATACTACTAGGAATGGTCTTCACTCTCAACATTGTAGGCTAGGTTCTCCCAAGTCTGATTCAACAATACTAGGAATGGTCTTTCACTCGGACATTGTAGGCTAGGTTCTCCCAAGTCTGATTCAACAATACTAGGAATGGTCTTTCACTCGGACATTGTAGGCTAGGTTCTCCCAAGTCTGATTCAATATACTAGGAATGGTCTTCACTCTAACATTGTAGGCTAGGCTCTCCCAAGACTGATTCAACATGAATTGCAGGCAAGCACCTAAAAGGTGCGTGGACCCCTCAGCCTGTTTTTTTTTAGTCAAGTAGGATCAGGGCTGCATTCCAAAAAACGTATGGGCACCCAAAACTCAAATGAAACAAAAAATGAAAGTGATAGATATAATAGACTTCGTTTTCACGCGAGTGGTGTGCTGGGATTACAGCATGCAAGAAAGTGTAGCTTTATCAGTGGCAATTTATGCATTGCATAAATGTGATAAGTTTAATGGCATAGAAACACACTGATTGACACTCTCCAAATCACTCGTTTTAAATAATTTCCAAGGTACAGTAACATGTTTGGTGACAAAAATTGAAGCATTATGTTGTACCAGTTAAATGTGTGGACACAAATATGGTTCATGCAAAGGTTTTAGGATAAATCATATGATGTAAAATAGAATGATTTAACAGCAAAATTGAAGGAAAATGTTGTCCTTCATTTAAGGTGATGCGAAATTCAAACTACACTTCTGAAATAAATGTTTTGTGCAAAAGCTTTAAGATAAATCATATGATGTGGAGTAGAATGATTTAATAGCAAAATTGAAGAAAAATGTTGTCCTTCATTTAAGGCGACGCGAAATTCACACTAACAGGGGTTCGATACTGCAGGGATTCCCCTGCCAGTTATTTCATATTATACTTCTGAAATAAAATATGGTTTGTGCAAAAGCTTTGATAAATCGATGCAGCAAAATTGAAGAAAAATGTTGTCCTTCATTTAAGGCGACATGAAATTCAAACCTAACAGGGGTTCGATACTGCGGGGACCCCCTCGCCGGTTATTTTCTCTTGTACTTGGGAAATAAAATAATGTCACAAACCTGTTAGTTATTACTATAAAAGGAAAAAAAATTAGATTATTCAGCATGTGTGTGAAAAAGCAATGTACACTGCAGGCTGAGAAGCTGTGAATAGGAAAAAGTCCAAAACTTTAACATTTAGTGCCCCAGGGGTGGAGAAATCCCCCAAGGGTAGTGCATAGGTTGAACAAGTGTAGCATCATGTAAGCTCTCAGAATATATGGGAATTGGGGAGTTCTATCCAATGGTAATCTTGAATGGCCCAGGCTTTCTTGTATCAGGGAACCTTCAAAAGTCAAAATGAAACATGCAACCAAGGGTTCCCAATGGGCATAGATAACAGTGCAAAAAGCCAAGCCATCAATAAACAAAATAAAAGAAATAATTAAAATTCATGAAATCATCATAGCCATCTGAAAATCTAATCACTTCATCAGTCAACATTCAGGAAGCTCTCACCAAAGTTTGGTCAGGCCTGACTTCATAGATCTGCAGATATTCAGCGGACAAGAACATGTTGATGGGCATAGATAACATTGCAAAAGCTGAGCCATCAATAAATAATAAAAAAAATAATTAAAACTCACGAAATCATCATAGCCATCTGAAAATCTAATCATTTCTTCAGTCAACATTCAGGAAGCTCTCACCAAAGTTTGGTCAGGCCCGCCTTCATAGATCTGCAGATATTCAGCGGACAAGAAAATGTTGACGTCCGGACGTCCGGACGTACGTACGTACATGACAACGACAAGACCCTACAGCCCTATGGGCTGAGGGGTAACAATACTAGGAATGGTCTTTCACTCTAACATTGTAGGCTAGGCTCTCAAAAGTCTGATTCAACAATACTAGGAATGCTCTTTCACTCTCAACATTGTAGGCTAGGTTCTCCCAAGTCTGATTCAACAATACTAGGAATGGTCTTTCACTCTGACATTGTAGGCTAGGCTCTCCCAAGTCTGATTCAATACTACTAGGAATGGTCTTTCACTCGGACATTGTAGGCTAGGCTCTCCCAAGACTGATTCAATACTACTAGGAATGGTCTTCACTCTGACATTGTAGGCTAGGCTCTCCCAAGTCTGATTCAACAATACTAGGAATGGTCTTTCACTCAGACATTGTAGGCTAGGCTCTCCCAAGTCTGATTCAACAATACTAGGAATGGTCTTTCACTCGGACATTGTTGGCTAGGTTCTCCCAAGACTGATTCAATACTACTAGAATGATTTAACAGCAAAATTGAAGGAAAATGTTGTCCTTCATTTAAGGTGACGCGAAATTCAAACTACACTTCTGAAATAAATATGTTTTGTGCAAAAGCTTTAAGATAAATCATATGATGTGGAGTAGAATGATTTAATAGCAAAATTGAAGAAAAATGTTGTCCTTCATTTAAGGCGACGCGAAATTCACACTAACAGGGGTTCGATACTGTTATTTCATATTATACTTCTGAAATAAAATATGGTTTGTGCAAAAGCTTTCAGATAAATCGATGCAGCAAAATTGAAGAAAAATGTTGTCCTTCATTTAAGGCGACATGAAATTCAAACCTAACAGGGGTTCGATACTGCGGGGACCCCCTCGCCGGTTATTTTCTCTTGTACTTGGGAAATAAAATAATGTCACAAACCTGTTAGTTATTACTATAAAAGGAAAAAAAATTAGATTATTCAGCATGTGTGTGAAAAAGCAATGTACACTGCAGGCTGAGAAGCTGTGAATAGGAAAAAGTCCAAAACTTTAACATTTAGTGCCCCAGGGGTGGAGAAATCCCCCAAGGGGTAGTGCATAGGTTGAACAAGTGTAGCATCATGTAAGCTCTCAGAATATATGGGAATTGGGGAGTTCCATCCAATGGTAATCTTGAATGGCCCAGGCTTTCTTGTATCAGCGAACCTTCAAAAGTCAAAATGAAACATGCAACCAAGGGTTCCCAATGGGCATAGATAACAGTGCAAAAAGCCAAGCCATCAATAAACAAAATAAAAGAAATAATTAAAATTCATGAAATCATCATAGCCATCTGAAAATCTAATCACTTCATCAGTCAACATTCAGGAAGCTCTCACCAAAGTTTGGTCAGGCCTGACTTGATAGATCTGCAGATATTCAGCGGACAAGAACATGTTGATGGGCATAGATAACATTGCAAAAGCTGAGCCATCAATAAATAATAAAAAAAATAATTAAAAATCACGAAATCATCATAGCCATCTGAAAATCTAATCATTTCTTCAGTCAACATTCAGGAAGCTCTCACCAAAGTTTGGTCAGGCCCGCCTTCATAGATCTGCAGATATTCAGCGGACAAGAAAATGTTGACGTCCGGACGTCCGGACGGACGTACGTACATGGCAACGACAAGACCCTACAGCCCTATGGGCTGAGGGGTAACAATACTAGGAATGGTCTTTCACTCTAACATTGTAGGCTAGGCTCTCAAAAGTCTGATTCAACAATACTAGGAATGCTCTTTCACTCTCAACATTGTAGGCTAGGTTCTCCCAAGTCTGATTCAACAATACTAGGAATGGTCTTTCACTCTGACATTGTAGGCTAGGCTCTCCCAAGTCTGATTCAATACTACTAGGAATGGTCTTTCACTCGGACATTGTAGGCTAGGCTCTCCCAAGACTGATTCAATACTACTAGGAATGGTCTTCACTCTGACATTGTAGGCTAGGCTCTCCCAAGTCTGATTCAACAATACTAGGAATGGTCTTTCACTCAGACATTGTAGGCTAGGCTCTCCCAAGTCTGATTCAACAATACTAGGAATGGTCTTTCACTCGGACATTGTTGGCTAGGTTCTCCCAAGACTGATTCAATACTACTAGAATGATTTAACAGCAAAATTGAAGGAAAATGTTGTCCTTCATTTAAGGTGACGCGAAATTCAAACTACACTTCTGAAATAAATATGTTTTGTGCAAAAGCTTTAAGATAAATCATATGATGTGGAGTAGAATGATTTAATAGCAAAATTGAAGAAAAATGTTGTCCTTCATTTAAGGCGACGCGAAATTCACACTAACAGGGGTTCGATACTGCAGGGATTCCCCTGCCAGTTATTTCATATTATACTTCTGAAATAAAATATGGTTTGTGCAAAAGCTTTCAGATAAATCGATGCAGCAAAATTGAAGAAAAATGTTGTCCTTCATTTAAGGCGACATGAAATTCAAACCTAACAGGGGTTCGATACTGCGGGGACCCCCTCGCCGGTTATTTTCTCTTGTACTTGGGAAATAAAATAATGTCACCAACCTGTTAGTTATTACTATAAAAGGAAAAAAATTAGGTTATTCAGCATGTGTGTGAAAAAGCAATGTACACTGCAGGCTGAGAAGCTGTGAATAGGAAAAAGTCCAAAACTTTAACATTTAGTGCCCCAGGGGTGGAGAAATCCCCCAAGGGTAGTGCATAGGTTGAACAAGTGTAGCATCATGTAAGCTCTCAGAATATATGGGAATTGGGGAGTTCCATCCAATGGTAATCTTGAATGGCCCAGGCTTTCTTGTATCAGGGAACCTTCAAAAGTCAACATGCAACCAAGGGTTCCCAATGGGCATAGATAACAGTGCAAAAAGCCAAGCCATCAATAAACAAAATAAAAGAAATAATTAAAATTCATGAAATCATCATAGCCATCTGAAAATCTAATCACTTCATCAGTCAACATTCAGGAAGCTCTCACCAAAGTTTGGTCAGGCCTGACTTGATAGATCTGCAGATATTCAGCGGACAAGAACATGTTGATGGGCATAGATAACATTGCAAAAGCTGAGCCATCAATAAATAATAAAAAAAAATAATTAAAAATCACGAAATCATCATAGCCATCTGAAAATCTAATCATTTCTTCAGTCAACATTCAGGAAGCTCTCACCAAAGTTTGGTCAGGCCCGCCTTCATAGATCTGCAGATATTCAGCGGACAAGAAAATGTTGACGTCCGGACGGACGTACGTACATGGCAACGACAAGACCCTACAGCCCTATGGGCTGAGGGGTAACAATACTAGGAATGGCCTTTCACTCTAACATTGTAGGCTAGGCTCTCAAAAGTCTGATTCAACAATACTAGGAATGCTCTTTCACTCTCAACATTGTAGGCTAGGTTCTCCCAAGTCTGATTCAACAATACTAGGAATGGTCTTTCACTCTGACATTGTAGGCTAGGCTCTCCCAAGTCTGATTCAATACTACTAGGAATGGTCTTTCACTCGGACATTGTAGGCTAGGCTCTCCCAAGACTGATTCAATACTACTAGGAATGGTCTTCACTCTGACATTGTAGGCTAGGCTCTCCCAAGTCTGATTCAAAAATCGACCATAGAGGTCCATGTCCCCCGCTAGCAGCACCAGTTATGGTGGATTACATCCACCATAACTGGCGCTGCTGCTGCGGGGGCCATGGACCTCTATGGTCGATTTTTGGGGGTCGATGATATCTCATATCATTGATAACGGTATGATTTGAAAATGGAGATATCGCTGATGAGCTTAACATAAATGTAATACAGCAGATGGCACCCATATTGGATTATGCACATCCATAAAACATAATACATGACTGCCCTTACTGTCCAGAAGTGTCACACTTCATGTGAAGTGTGCCTAGAAGTGCCTCTGAAGAGTACACTTGAAAGGCACTTCAACAACAGAGAAAAATATTGGCACACTTCAAAGGTACTTCATTAGAAAAAGGCAGCAGTCAAGGGACTCCTCAAAGACACTTCATGGACTTTGTCAATTTCATAACAAAAAATGAGGGACTTCAGAGACACTTCTGAGACTTTCTTTTTGTTCGGCATAATCCAAGGTACTCCTCAAAGACACTTCTTGGACTTTGTCAGTTCTTCAGTGAAACTTAGGGGACTTCAGAGACACTTCTGGGACTTTGTTTTTGTTCCGCATAATCTAAGGTACTCCTCAAAGACACTTCTTGGACTTTGTCAGTTATATAGCATAACTTGGGGACTTCCCCTTGCAAAAAATATCTTCTAGCATCCTATAACTATAAGATTTTGAAAAATCCTATAAGATTCTAAAAAATCATATGAGCTTCTAAAATATAAGAGTCTGAAAAATCCTATAAGATTCTGAAAAAACCCTATTAGATTCTGAAAAATCCTATAAGATTCAATCCAATAGGATTTCTAGATTATTGGAATTTTCCCACAAACTGTTACAGTAACATAACATTTTAAATTAGAACTACATGTTTACAAGTTTCAGTTATATTAATTAGCTCTGGGAATATCCCAGCTTAAAGTTGGCTGATTTGATTTCACTCAGTGACATCAAATCTCATTTCAATGAAACCACCAAACATCAGATTTGTACTTCACATTTCAAAATAGCTACAACTGTGTAAAATATTCACATGTGGTTACTGACATATTACTCAGAACTGTGAACATTTTTTTTATATTTTAAAGTGATCAGTACTATGGGTTTCTATTTGAATAGAATAAAGACATTAATAACACCAGTCTCTCACATATTAGATAAGAAATCTTGTTGAATTCAGATTTTATGATCATTCCAAATCCATGATTTTATAGTAAAATTGGACAAAATGGGAAAATATTTTTAGAAGAATCAGTTCTAACATAATGTCAGCAACAAAAAAATACCCATTAAAGAATACTTTATATTATCCTCTTCATCATTATCACTAAGTATAATATATATAATTTCTGTTTCTGATAGTCTTTTTCTTTCTGAACTGTCTTTGCCATAATGGGTGGAGTTATCTGCCCTTGAAAATTTAATTGAACACTGGGGGCGCCACCAGACGATAACAATCAAAATGGCTGACCTCTCCAACTGCAGAAATCAGATGGATTTATTTCTGTTATGCTAGAACTATGGAGGTTTGAAGAACTGTATTGCAGATGGTGATGATAGCAGCTAGTGATATGGTAAGTAAATTATAAATATAACTAAAAAATTTCTGTTTTTCATAACTTAATAAGCAAAGAACTGAGCTGAACAGTGATGTAGACCTGGGAATATCAGCTGTTTATTTTATCAACAAGTTTCCCTTGACATATTAAAAAATTGATATTGGCCTCAATAAATATTTTGCTATATGGACTGCAGGTTATTATAATGTACTCCACCTTATAATTGCAGTCAAATTTAATGGTCATGTAACATGGCGAATTATCCATATCTCTGTCCCAATATCACTTTCAGATCTATCCAGGTTGATCAAGGCAGTGTGGATTAATTGCCATTGTTATGATTGTGTGAATTGTCAGCTTGGGAACACCAGGCTTGGGGACCTCATATGAAGATTGGCATGCACCCCTGGAGGAAATCCCCTGAGGGTGAGATATTTTTATCACAAAACTGTTCTGTTCATGTCAAAACAAGTGGATTTAACTGGTTGGGGGGATGGTAGCTCTAAATAAATTATCTCGTTGTTTTTATTTTTTATTGATTCATAAATTGTTTTGATTTTTTTCCTTGCAGAATGTAGAATATTCCCATACCAGATTTTTGACAAAATGGTAAAGAAATAAGTTTTAGAATATATTGATAATAAAATTTAGTATTACCTGTTTTAGCTGTAATCAGAAAAAGTAATCAATTATGATTAGACTTAATTTTCATCATTATAACAGGCTATATTTTCCTTGTCTATTGATTGCACTATTCATATACCAAAGCTAAGGATCTTCACACTTCAATTGTACACTTTTACCCACATCTTGAGAAATGAGAACATTTCATTTCATACATTTATTTCATTTCAAAAATTTAAGAATACAATTTGTAGTTAATAAGCATTTATTTGTTATTTGAAACCTTGTATGAAGATTTAGTTGAGCCAGGAATTAACAGAGACAAATTATCAAAATCCACATGATTGTTTCTAATGGCTTCTTTGTCAATACTTTCATAATTCCAGAATACAGCTGCAACAAGGAACTCGGCTCACTTCAAGCAGCCACTCGACTGATGGGAAATTTAATGAGCACACCTAGGTATGGTTGATTTCTTCATAGTGTATATTGGCTAGAACATCACACAAACTGTTTATCTCCATTGTTGTATATCATGGAGTACTAAAGAAAGGATAATAGACATCTTCATCAATCTTTTGTAAATCGTAGGGATGTGTTCCATTCTTTACCCTTTATGGTAGTCAACCTATTCAATCATCCTGAGTGTATTAAAAAAAAAAAAAACTGGATTGCATGTCATATGGAACCATATATACAACTGATCAGGTTTTAATTATATGCATGTATTTATCGCCACAGGCCAAGAAGTTCACAATTCAGACGGGTGGGTTTCAGCGTTGGGTTACGTCCGAGTGGACCTCAGGGCAACTGAAGTAAACCATCCTTCGAAAGATCTGCTACTTAAAGTTCAAGTTGGAAAAGAACACGGTCACCCTTGAATAATAATACTGCAATAAATTCTCATACCAAAGACTGCATGTAAATACATACATATATAGTACTGTGCTGTATTTTGTCTCAAGGATTTGTGCTAGCGGTTTATTGTAAATATTTTATGATGTACTGTTCTGTCTCACTCTGTATTTTCTCTGAATAAAACTTTCTGTGCTCAAATATATATTTGTGTATTCTTTTCTGGGAAAGTAAATATCTCGTGGCTATACATACCTTTTCATCACACGGATTTGCTATGATACTAATAAGGTACTTCAAGAGCACTTCAGAAGTGCATATGAAAGGTATCCTTCTGTAGAAGAGTGGATGAAGTGACTTGCCATATAAGGACATTGAAGTGCCCCAAATATTCTAATTAGGTACTTCAAGAGCACTTCAGAAGTGCCTATGAAGGTTACCCTTCTGTGGAAGTGTCTATGAAGTGCCTTTGCAGTACCTAATTAAAATATTTGAGGCACACTTCTAAGTGACTTCATTGTGACTTCATTGTGACTTCAATGCCCTTATATGGCATTGCTATAAAACAATACCCACACTGCAAGCACACTTCTGACTCTGAGCCTTGCACTTCAAGGTTGAAATATGGCCACACTTCAAAGTTACTTCAAAGTTACTTCAAAGACACTTCTGGACAGTAAGGGTGTCCTCTCACTAAGGTCAAGGGACACCCCAAGTATGAAGTAGATCAGTTGAATCGTACTCCAGCTATTGTCCGGACAAGATCAAACTGCTTACAATCCAATATGGCTGACGGCGGCCATATTAGATTACGCACATTGCTGGAAAACAATCCCAACTGTCCTCTCACCAATGTCAAGGCACACCCCAAATTTGAAGTTGATCGATTAAATCGTTCACGAGTTATTGTCCGGACAAGAAGATCCAACTACTTATAATCCAATATGGCTGACGGTGGCCATATTGGATTATGCACATCGCTGAAAAAAATCCAAACCGTCCTCTCACCGATGTCAAGGCACTCCCCAAGTTTGAAGTAGATCAGTTGAATCGTACTCCAGTTATTGTCCGGACAAGATCAAACTGCTTAAAATCCAATGAAATCCAGTATGGCTGATGGTGGCCATATTGGATCAAGCACGTCCTTGAAAAACAATCCTAATCCTCCTCTCAACAATGTCAAGGTACTCCCCACATATGAAGTAGATCGGTTGAATCGTTCTCGAGTTGTTGTCCGGACAAGATCCAACTGCTTATAATCCAATATGGCTGACGGCGGCCATATTAGATTACGCACATTGCTGAAAAACAATCACAACCGTCCTCTCACCAATGTCAAGGTACACACAAAGTTTGAAGTTGATCGGTTAAATCGTTCATGAGTTATTGTCCGGACAAGAAAATCTAAGATCGAACTGCTTATAATCCAAAATGGCTGACGGCGGCCATATTTGATTACGCACATTGCTGAAAAACAATCCCAACCATCCTCTCACCAATGTCAAGGCACACCCCAAGTTTGAAGTTGATCGGTTAAATCGTTCACGAGTTATTGTCCGGACAAGAAAATCTAAGATCGAACTGCTTATAATCCAAAATGGCGGACGGCGGCCATATTTGATTACGCACATTGCTGAAAAACAATCCCAACCGTCCTCTCACCAATGTCAAGGCACACCCCAAGTTTGAAGTTGATCGGTTAAATCGTTCACGAGTTATTGTCCGGACAAGAAAATCTAAGATCGTACTGCTTATAATCCAAAATGGCTGACGGCGGCCATATTGGATTACGCACATTGCTGAAAAACAATCCCAACCGTCCTCTCGCCAATGTCAAGGCACACCCCAAGTTTGAAGTTGATCGGTTAAATCGTTCACGAGTTATTGTCCGGACAAGAAAATCTTACGGAATTACGGAATTACGGAATCACGGAATTACGGAATTACGGACACCGGTGTTTCTAAGTCCCCCCCCTACTAAGTAGCGGGGGACAACAATACTAGGAATGGTCTTTCACTCGGACATTGTAGGCTAGGCTCTCCCAAGACTGATTCAATACTACTAGGAATGGTCTTCACTCAGACATTGTAGGCTAGGTTCTCCCAAGACTGATTCAATACTACTAGGAATGGCCTTCACTCTGACATTGTAGGCTAGGTTCTCCCAAGTCTGATTCAACACTACCATGACAAATGTTCACTACCTGGTTTGGTCAATTTAACAGCCTCCAATAAGCATGCCATTCAAGTATAGCTCATAGACTACCTCCAAAACATTAATGGTCATTCCAGACATCAAATGTCGAAGGTGAGATAAAATGTCAATCATGTTGGACGTACCTCCTACAACCAACCTGACTGGATACTCCGTGACACCGTAATTGTTGGCAGCAGAACAAACATACGTGCCGGCATCTTCTCGTCTCACTTTAGGGATAGTCAGTTCACCATTCCTCACAACATGGTCCCTGAACATGGATTATACATAGACAGATAATAATCTAGTTATGTAACACTGAATTGTCAAGTCTATTTCATATCATAAATGTCATCAGTAACAGTGATACCATAACAGATAAACATTATTCAATTATTACCCAGACATGATGGTATTAAGGACTAATCACAACCCATCAATTTCTCCAGCCATAATCCTCCTCATCATCTTACCCAGCAAATTCCCATAAAAAACGTTGGTTAAGAATGAATTATCCCGGAAGCTGTCTCTCTCTCTCCCGTGTCATGCGACAGCTGGTTGAGGGTAACGTAACCCTGAGCCTCACAGTCCCCTCGCCATCTCAATCCAGCACACTCCCTTATATGGTTTTAAGTATGAACTCAGGAAAAAGGCAATCGGAGATTGCTCATGGTTTGCCCGCCCCCCCCCCCCCAATGAGATAACCGAAAGAGGATGCAAAAATACACAATTGTGTATGTGTACATCGCACTACAGACAATACATAATACACGTTTCTAAGTTCTATGTCAAAGTCTGTGTATCTGACCAAAAAACATAGCTCCACCTGATAAATTGAGCCCTTTTGGGGTTGCAATTCATTGAGGGGTGGCAGAATTATACCAACATTGTCATTGCAGACTACACACAAATTTCAACTTTCTGCCAAGATATATTGGATACATAAGCTCAAACGCAATATATGAGGATCGGGCGAGAGTTAGGTTTGGAGATAGAGGTTGGAGCTTCGTGAGGCTCGGTGCCCTGAAGGTGGGGACATGCTCTGAAGAGTAGTGGTAGATGTGCTGACATGAAGGCCAGAGAAAGCTCCGTTTGGCTTCTACAGCATTAACATTGTTATATAGATATTTTCCATTTTGTTGCCATGGAAATCACAAAAATCATCGAAATGGTCCGAATTTCAATAGGCCTGTGCTGCACCACACAACAATGATTTGTTTAAAGTCTCTAGCTGCAATGGTTCGGCTTCTAGAGCAATAACATTGTTATATGGATATTTTCCTTTCTGTTTTCATGGAAACCCCAAAAATGGGCCCAATTTTGATAGCCCTTTGCTTTACCACAACGATGCTGTATACAAAAATTGAAGTCTCTAGCTGCAATAGTTTGGCTTCTAGAGCGTAAACATTGCTATATGGATATTTTTCCATTCTGTTGCCATGGAAACCAGAAAAATCATCAAAATGTACCTAATTTCAATAACAAAACATGACAGTGCACATCTTCATGATATAAACACTGTATATTCAAAATTTCAAAGGTTTATCTTACATAGTATTCAAGATATGGCCCAGACAAGTTTGGTGGGACGGATACACGGACATATGGACAGGTGGAAAAAGCAATCTCTAAAATAGTTTGGTGAAGTTTGAATTCTCTGGCCTTACCCGGGAAGCTGTCCCTCTCTCCTATGCCATGTGACGGCTGGTTGAGGGTAACCCTGAGCCTCACAGTTCAAGTTGGCTGTACTGCCCAGGGACGCTGTACGAATGTCTTGGGGAACAGAGATCACTGGTCGGGCTACAGAAATATAATACCTCGTGATGTTAGCTAACACAAATATATCCTCATGTGAGTTACATCATTAGTTGAAAATCTGGTCAAACAGATGGACAATGAATGGCATTTAGAAGTTTGCAAAATATCAGTTTATATATCACTTTTCTATTCAAATTCAAGCAATATTCTATAGAATATCCCCAAAATGTGATTGGTCAAATGATTTAGTAGTCCTATTGTTTAATAGTGAGCTGATTACAAAACCTGTAAGCCCCAGATAATATACCATTACTCACTGTAACAATAATCATGTGTGTATTTGTGTGTATTGATCTTCAGCACCTGTTCAATGTCCTTACCTCGTACAAAGAGGACAACCTGAGACTGTACAGATCCAGCAGCATTAGTGGCAGTACACCTGTATGTACCAGCATCGTCAGGCTGTACCTGAGGAATGATTAGAATACCTTCCCCAATGATGGCAGTAGGGGGAACAACTCCGCCCAACTTGTCCCAGCGAATGGTATCTTTGAAATCATACTTTTTTGGAAGGTAAATCCGAGATGGCCGCCGAAGCTTTTGGCCAATCAGCTTAATTGGGGGATATGCAGTAGTTCCAATATGGGCCAATCACCATGTGAAGTTTCAGCGATATCGGCGTATCGGTGTTGACTGTACGAGTGACGTATAATCTGGTGGAAGAAGAACAAGAATAATAATAATAATAATAATAATAATAATAATAATACCAATAACAAAAGGTGACCAGCCATACTGGCTTGGCCCCCTAAATATAGCCGCGAGCGGCAATGTAGGGGCCAAGATTTCCATTATATATACTACGCATTTTCCGGAAAGTTTAATTTGTCAAGATTGCGAGCGCCTTAGGTCGAGTGTGAACTTTCATCCTTATGCGCTGTTATCCAAACAATTGCTAAAAGATAAACTATTGAAAGTCTATGGTTTTCTGTATGAGTCCGCTGTATATGGGCACTGAATTTATGTCGCTCAATACTAATTGCGTCCATGTACATCAACATACTTCAAACAGCATGCTAATTGGGGGCGGAAATTGTATGCCTGCCCCTGCAACAACGCGAATGCATTCTTACTGCCAATTCCAAACACACATACATATATATATCCCCTCAATCAAAATTGGTGACCTGTTCCAGAAACTTCAGCCACGAATCGTGTGAAACAAACAACGACAAGATACAGTGGCAGAGATGCCGTTTCAATTACGTATTTTGGCGCGCGATTTTAGTCGGCTGGGTATTGTTCCCAAATTGGTAATGAAATGTCTACCTTGTTTGCACCCGCCCATTCGTGCTTCAACTGGGAACATTCCACGTAAACGGCGACATCAAATACTCCCTCGTTTCAGGGACTTTAATCATCGACACCTAAATGATATCCCTGCCGAGCAGCTAAGTTCCCACGCTGCAGCCGTGAGAGGAACACTCGCGCGTATTTGAAGACAGACGCGCGCACTTCCGATGAATCAAAATATTCACCTTTTTTGTTTACGAATACCAGGATCGCTGGATCGCTAACCCTCTGTCTACCCTGTATTATGTCAAACTAAGGGCTCTCTCGTAACTGTTCAATTTTTCCACAATTACTGTTCCCGGTACGGAGTCATTATCAACGAAAGAACACAGCATTGGAAGTAAAGGGCACCAAATTAGAAGTTCGTAACTATGGCGGTTCCAGAGAAGAAGATCTTAGAGTGCTTTAGGGAAAATCCAAGATGGCCGCCGAACATTTCGACCAATCGGCATCTTCTTTGGATATGCATTAGATCTAATAGGCTCAACCACCACGAATCCGCCATATTCTGCATTGGCGAGTCCCATAACATACATATAGTCACTTACGCTATCGAAATCCGTTGCTTGAAAATCGGATAATTGACCAATTTGGGTGAACTTCGATTGAGAATAGCGGGAAAACTATTGAAGCTAGGTAAAAACGGTTGACATATTTCCGAAAGAGCTGCTCCTGGACAATATAATGTAACAAACTGCAAGGTTGTACCACCCATAGTTCCAGAGTTATAGCCAGTACAAGATGAGTCCAATTTTTGACAAAATTCAAGATGGCGGCCAAACCACGTGACCTAGGAGCATGATTTTTACATATTCGTG